>JTDE01021324.1:0-46578 GCA_014338405.1 Paragonimus skrjabini miyazakii | reverse complement strand
AATTAACTCGAAGCCGGATCGATCGCCTTTGCTGCTTCGTTAGGAGATGCGTCTCCTAACAATATCCCAGGGACGTTACAGATGAAACAGGTTCTAGAGAGACTCAGACGGATTACCCGCGAAAGACGAATTTGAATACTCCAGTCCTGAAACATCACTTTGTTGGTACAAAGCGCATTTCATGCATCAACCCGGTCGTTCACCTTACTCAACATGGTCTGCATACCTTCAGCAATGGTACCATGCCAGACAATGCCATTTGCATAATTCTTGTCGGTTACATTAGTACCAAGAGACCGACTATCAACTTCATCGAACTTCTCAAACACACCGTCCAGAATGTCGTCCATAATAATGTGAAACACAACGGGTTAGATTAGACACTTCTAGCTAACACCACTAGAATTGATGATTACCCGAGACGGCTGTCTGTAAATTCCTACTTTGTTTGCAGGGTGGACGTTCAGTGTTCTTACTTCACTTATTTTCCTGGAACTAATTTCCGAAAGAGACTGATGCAGTTAATTTTACGAGCAACAGAATGAAAAACTAACCTGTCGTCGGCTACCCATGAGAATGTCTGTACTGCAAGACTTGTCTCAGAGTAAAAATGTGATCAGTGCACCCCTGACCAGACTGTAATCCTTCCTGTTCTTCATGTATCTGACTTTCCGTAGGTTTAATGTGCCGACATAATACGAGACCAAGAATCTGACTCATCAACAGGAGGATTGCCGAGCCCTCGGGCCTAGTGTGTAAAGCACTAACATCTAATTCTGACAGTTGTTGTTAACCGTATTTGGAGTTACATCAGACTTTTGAGTTATAACGAGAGTTTTTTTTACTGTATCATGTCATTCGCCGGCGATCTTGATCATGGTCAACCGTTAAACGATCAGAGTGTTCTTTACTCGGAATTACCTTCGCCAACTCCTTTCCTCTTTTTCTCGCAAGACAGTTGCACTGCACCTGTAAAAATGGTTTTGTTGTGTGCTCATACGATGACACCTCACTAACTAAGTACTCGCAGTCTGTTAGTAATATTGCGATGTACAACGCTATGAGTGTAGCTTCTGTTCGTCTGCATGCTTCCCTTTACTTTGCTCAATAAGATCGAGGTACTAGTCAGCGTAACCATCCGAGTTGATGCACTGCACAGGCTTGGACACCAAATCAATGTAGAAAAATGGGCCAAGTTGTTAGTTTTTTTTAAGTGGTGTCATGTTTTTTCCATTATTAGTATTACTCAGCGACACTGGTTTTTGGTTGACTTTTTCGCTGGATTAACACACCTTTTTCGTTGCAATTGTGCTGAATATTCACCCTTGAGGATCATAGTGGTTTTCCTGTATGACTTGATCACGTTTGCTGCTTTTCGCGTAATTTTAAAACTGTCTTTCTACTGAGAGCATTGGAAACGAATTATAACGAACATGTAGATGTTATTGGTTCTAGGCTGTTCTCTCTCAGCTGAAAACTTAATTTACATACACGGTATTAAAGAACATTATCTGTACACCTCCATATGTTTAGTTTATATCCGTTCCATTCTATTGAGTTGTGTACTTATGTCCAGGTGTGAAGTCAACAGAAAAGTGTATGCCACCTCACTTCTTACTATTTCGTCAAAATTGGACTCAAATTCGTAGGAAGTCAATTATGCGAGCAGCTGTTTTCGTAATTCTCATCGGGTTTTTAAAATTACATAAAGTATTTGTGTTTTGTATATGAAAAATTAGAGCAAGTCAAGTAGGTCATTAAAATCATAGACATGTGACGGATCACAGTCTACTGGACACGGATGGGAGTGTTGGTGGATGTATGCAATTATCACTCGTGCCTGCCGTAAGACACGTATTCGTCGGTGTCAAGTGGTTCACGCCTGCTTGGATTTCAAGTGGTTGTGGAATAGTTGGCCAAGGGAGATGTAGGGCCTGTACGAACTGTTTTTGGGCACACAGACTGGGGTTGTAGAGTCTGATAGCAATTGCCTTGGCCGTTGATAACAGCCGCAATCTGACAGCTCCGGAGTGGGCTTAACGAACCTTGTAGATGACCTGGAAGGCTTCATCCGGCTCAGTTTGATTATCTGTGTCAATTAGATCAAAACCCATTGCACTGGAAATGGGCTTTCTCGAACCGTTACGAAGTCACTTTGAGAGGTGTTAACGAACCCTTTCTGATAGCCGTCTTGTAGTTCTCCCAACGTAACCTGCTTGACAACAACAGGTGAGAAAATAAACACAAAAGGACGAAGAAAACCCAGACAAGCTATCTTCGAAGTGTGACACTAGTACCTGGCAGATATTGAACGATACGATGACCCATGCTGCAGGATAGGCATTGTCGATTGCATTACAAACTCAGCGGGTAATAATTTCACTGGCAGCTTCCCTGTTGTATGATAGGTTGATAAAGATAGACGTTTTATCCACCGTCTGGATTCACAGTTTCATTTTCTGTCAATCCCCCACACACCAAAACATCTATCGAGTGAGCTGCTTGTGAGCGTTGTGTCATTTACCTGGCTCCCTCCGTTTCTTGGTTAACTGACTGATAAATTGGGCCGGTTTGTTCCTTTCCTTCTCCAGTAATTAGAACTTTACGGCTAACCTGTCCTCAGTTTAGGACACTGTACTAGCAATCTGTGTGTCTGTTGCAAAATCTATCAGCCCAATCCATGTTGTGTAAACCCTCGGGACGTTAAGTCAGATCAGGCCAGCTGCCCACAAATTGCATATCTATCGATCATGCTCCCGTGTGGTTTATTGTAGTCTGGTTACATTCTGCACACACTCGTATTTTACAACCTGCTGGATTTCGCTTTGACGTCTACGTGAATGCATCCTCCCGTGAAATGAGAAGTCGGTGTGTGCGTGTGCGTAATCAGCTTCGGTTGCAAGCCGAACCCCACAGCTAACCTCTTAATATGATCCTTGTTCAAAATCCTCGCTAGTAGACTCGTTTTCTCCTCATCGAACTTTGTTCTTAGGGATATTGCTTGTCCGCCAGCCTCACCCAGTACGACAGATCGGGGACTTTTCAGTGTGATTTACTCAACGGCATCCAGTTACCCTTTGATCTTTTTTATTGGTGGTTCTCACTGTATTATATTTGAGATTACTCAGCAATGTAACAACCCCTCCCTTCTACTAATCGTATGGTTACCGGTTCAAACTTCGGTTATTTTAAACACTCTTCTTTTGTCTAAGACTTTTGACTGCTTGATGATGTCCAGCAATCCACATGTGACGATATCTTGCGTGTTACTAACCACTGAGTGCTGTAAAGGCAGAAATCGTGAATGTCTTTCGTAGATTACTACAGCTGTTTCTAGTTCACTCTGTTGTCACATTCAACTTACGTTGGCCATCATACTTTATGTGTCAAGCGGAGCTTGACCAGTTGATTAGGTTCATGACAGTTTGATGTGAATTTTGATCACCTGATTGATTAATTTTAGCCAACCTACTATGTTTTCAGAGTCCCTGTGAATGAAGATAATTTATGGGTACGTAATCGATTGGTCTTTGTCGTCGCTTTATGTCCCCCGTTGTGTAATCGGGCGTAAGAAATCCTCCACATCACCAGACTTTTCCTCGGTGTTAATTCTTCTTGGAGCTCACGGATGTTTGTCTAGCAACTCAACGCGAATCGTTAAGTCTGTGCGATTATGTATATTTTTCGTATGTGTTCGATTACAGACGTCCACCAGATTATATTGACCGCGCTACAGTTGTGGTACGTACCTAGAGTAGTTTTCATTTACGTGACTGTTTTTTGGTTAGAGAAGGGTAAACAGAAGGCGCTTTCTGTCGACAGGTCCATGCTCACAATCACTTGTCTGCAGTATCACCCAACTGAATGATGGTTTTGTGTCCCAAGTGCTCCCAGTGTTTATTCTTAAATGACAGCCCGATTCACCGCCTGACACAAGTGACACAATGTGTAACACAGTGACCAAAGTCCGGACTTATTGTCCGCATGCTGTTCGAGTGCAATTTTACTAGTCCATCATCTTACAGTCACACGCCGCCGGAATGACGATATCTCCTGACACTTACTTTCCTTTGTTTTTGTCGAATGAGATTACTTTGAGTGACCTTGCTGGGGACTCACAGGAAGTGGAATTTCCCCAAAAAATTCACTTAGTTTCAATTATTGACCGCAGCGGTTACATAGTCACCTATCACGCGTAATGGCTCTGTG
Organism: Paragonimus skrjabini miyazakii; assembly: GCA_014338405.1. Taxonomy (NCBI): domain Eukaryota; kingdom Metazoa; phylum Platyhelminthes; class Trematoda; order Plagiorchiida; family Troglotrematidae; genus Paragonimus; species Paragonimus skrjabini miyazakii. The sequence continues at coordinate 42,369 of JTDE01021324.1, read as the reverse complement.
GGTTTACGACGCAGGCTGTTGGTCCCGCATACGAATCTGGGTTACGTCGAATGACCCCGTTTATTTATGAGCAGCCTGACAGTTTTGGGCCAACATGAGGTAATAAACGTCTTCTTTTGTGAAAGCTCAAGAGTTGGGCTTTGGAAGTAGTTAGAAGAGAGACGTATAAACTAGCACATGTCCTCGATAATCAATAACTGAATCTGTATAATTATATCGAGTGGTGTTAAAGTCTAACCAAACTGTCGATCGGACAAAGTAACGAACTGAGTGATCAGTTTTGTAATGATGGTTTGATTTGTGCGTTATGTTTTGCTCGTTCGTTTACTGATCCACGCAGTTTTATCATCGATACAGTTAAGCTGGGTCTAGGGTAGATACAACACCTGAATAAGTCGCTTCTAGTTACATACTACTAGGCCAGTTGACCTACTTCCAACAGGGTCAACAATGCAAAAAGTTCTCATAGGGTTGTCAAGTGCACAGTGACCATTCGAAGGACGTCATCAGTACTCGCCTGTTCACCTTCAACCAAGTGAGCGTAGGTGGCGCTATCGGTCGATCATTTTTCAGCATTTTCTAACTAGCATACTCCCTGGATCCTCTTGCGCGTTGTCTCGATGTTCGACGAATATAATATGCTTTACAGGAACACGTGAATGAATAGATACACCTCAACGGGTTATGAAACGACAGTTTGTCTTTGGTGTCGGACAAGTTAACTGGTAGTTGTGGTGAATTGTACACAAGACTCAGGTGTTGTAAATTGTCTGTTTGTTATCCGCTTCGCAGTACTGTCATCTTTAACTGCCACTTTGACAGACAAGTGTTTCCTTTTGTCTCATGCACTCTGGTCTTTTCTGCGCTTTTATCATATTTTCAACAATAATGCCTTCTGGGAAGCCGTTCTCGTGAGAAGCATTCCCTAGTTATTTAACCCCGTCGTCGCCCGCCCAAATTTTGTATAATCATTCTGTTAGGCTACGTACTAGAGTTCTCTTTTGTTTCAGAAGTGCAGAACCGTGAGAGTGTTTGTACTGATTTGTCCTTATTTTCAGTCACTATGTACTACATCTGGGGATGTCATCAATACATCTCTGTAGAGTAACATCCAAGATGGTTATTTGATCTTCGAAATCCTACTTCAAAGTGAACGTGGCGGACATGAATGCACATATCTAGTATTGTGCACATGTTAATATTCGGGCCAATGATAATAAAAATACAATTTCCGTACGGGTGGTGATTAATTAACTGTTTTTCACAGTTTTTGATTGGAGCACTGTGTGAAGATATTGATTAATACAAATTTAGATTATGTTTTCATCGTCTCACTATCTCTCTATCGGTATTGTTTACCGCTGAACATCAACCACACGTCAAATGTGCATTGAGTCAGGGACTCATTTGGTCTCAGTTCCGGTATTCCAATTCTAAATCTGACTTCTGGTACGTAACCATAGATAAAACACTGTTTCTGACGATATCTAACGTTTTTGCACATGTACATTCAATCTAATAAAAACATTCCTCTATCAACGAATTTAGAGATATCACCCACACTTTAGGAGTGTAGTCGTTTTGCAGATGAATTCAGAAAATTTCACTAGCCATTTGATCAACGACTTTATCCTTGTTCGGTCGAAATGAATGTCGATAGAGCCTTTTGGAATAGTTAATTGATGGACAATCCACCAAAGGCTATCCGTATGTGAACATTCTACACTACGGAAGCTACTAAAAGCGGTTTGGTTGACGCAGTATTTTGTAACTACATCAGTTTGTTCAGACACTGTATCTACTCCAATCTCAACTCGCCCGTACCGATTGTTAATCTGGTTGATCAGTCAACGTACGTGATGATGATGACGTGATGAACCGATCAGATCATCGCCAACAGTTTGACTTTTTGTTCGTTCTTCTTTATTTCTGACGATATTTCTATCATACTCAATCACCACACTATCCAGTTGTACTTGTCCAACTGTAGATGATCTAAAACATATATCGGCCCACACCTGTTTCTTCTCAATGTCTTAATGGTTACTTTTGAAACATTGCTGTCAGAGTAATCTTTGTTTAATAATACCTTTTTCAGTTTTTTTCTTTCTTATCCAAAAGACAACAGTGCTGCAGTTGTCAATATAGCTCTGTTGTTTGTTGTATGGATCTTGCTTAATCATTTGCTCTGTTCTACGCAATCAGCACTGTGACTTACAACGTTGTTAACCCAACTGCCTTTTATATAATTACTTCTCTTCTACCTATCTGTCTTAGTCGCACATGGAAGGACCGAAGTCCTACTGGACTACCCCTGCAATATATCAGTATAAGTTAGTCAGCGTTAAGTGCACACTCAAACATACGCACTAAGATGGTTTCGTTTGGTTTGTATGCGTGCTTCCTTCACTTTTTATCGTTTACGCTTACAAACACCGGTTCATTCGCGTGACGCATCTGTTTACATGTATATTTGACCGGTTAGTTCTATTCTGACGCCGACAACTAATAGTCAGAGGTGTATTAGTCGGGCATTGGTCACCTCTGGTTTGTTTCGTGGTCGAGTTTGTCAGAAAGACCCGTTTGAAACACTTCCAAAAAACAGATGGTAGCTGGTCAGTTTCCTTGTTGTGTATGAATGCGTTACTGCCGATAAACCAGTCATCCCTTCCTCATCGTGCCCGTCTTTAGAAGAGTGACATACGCTAGCGGATTATTGTCAACAATTCTGTGGACTTAACTGAGTGTTTTTGAATGTCTGTGGAAGGATGACTCGGCTTGATTTTTTTGCCTACAGATGCCGTTTCTGTAGTCTGTTGTTGACCCGCTGATCGTATCAATTTCTGTGCCTGTTGGTCCGTTTCGATACCGCTACGGAAGGAATAACAACCACATACATCACCTATGCATATGGGTTATATTTTCCAGATTACTAGTAAGTACTAATGAGTTGTATGAAACATTTGGCATTTTCAAGGTTTGAAATCTTGATTTTGAATGAATTCGAATAGACAACAAAAACAACATGCTTCTATGCGTCGTGTTTTCTATTATCTTAGCTACGAGGTTAAGTCGGGAACCCGATCGTTTCACTTTTGGGCTGGATTGCTCGGAGGTGTATGTGGAACAGTTTCGGTTTCGTATGACTTACTAATATGAGTACGTAATCAATTTCAAGCGTGTAATTTCTGAGCCCTAGCTATGTCTTTGCATCACAACTGGTAGAACACACACGGCGTAGCGACATGGGGTCCGTGTCTCTTGTTGAAATCCGTTCGATGTCCAAATTTTTTACTGTTGAATCTTTTATCGTTCACCTAAACATTGTGCACATTCACGTATGTGGTCGCCAATATCGTCGTCTCTGTCAGTAGCTTAATGTATGCATGTTATTTTTCTAGCCCAGTGCTCTACAATGTCGTTTGTTGACTGTTCTTCGTCTCCCGTTCATTGAAACCATCGGTCGCCGCGTTGCTTGTTCTATACTTTTTACGCTGCTCGTTGACTTTGTGACACTAACGTAAGAAAGTCAATCGGTAGATTTACAAATCAATTACTGGCGTTTGTGATTTCTGTGTCATTCGTTGCTGCTCAGTTAGAACTCCGTGCCAGGACTCAGTTTGTCAAGGTGGAACCTCATACCTAACTAGTTTTACTGTGTGACGAGCAGACATAATTCCAAATGGTCATTCAGCCAGTGAGTAAAAAGCGCGTCTTTTCTGCTTCTAGCAGTCAGCGTATAATAGTCAGCAGTTAGATCCAAATTTACTCATGTTATTTCACCAAAAAGACTTCGCATTGCTCAAATGCTCCTCTGTTGCCACTATCAATGTTTAAAGACAGAGCTGGAATAACTTAGAATCCGTCTTCTCGTTAAAATAAGGGTTGTCTCAAATTTGATGGTTGTCATCATGGTTATTGTTGTTCTCGTTACTATTGGTACGAGAAGAAGAAAGATGCTGAATATCGGATAAGTGATGTCCATTCCCAGAAGTATACAGAACGTACACATCATCCGTACGATTCTGAGTTGATAACAAGTGGTCCTGTTTGCATACTACTACCAGTATAATGACAGTTCCACATACTTGTTGTTGGAAGTTATAAACTCTTTCCAACATGTGTTAGTTCGTCTCTTAGGATAACATCGATGTGAATAAGAGCACGCTAGCTGTCAATACCGATGCCACCTTGTCATTTACTCGTGTAAAAAAAGTGTTTGAATAAGTAAAACTCTAGAAAATAAACAGAAAAGGGAAGGAATTTAATTCACAAATTTTCTCTCGAGTCTATGTTCGAACAACCAATAACAAGGTGTCTACACCTGTTATGTAGTCATAGTTGAGTCACAAACAAACAAGCATCTGGTTACCACCGGTCGCTCACTAGTTACCCCCTTAGCCACGCCATCTGATAAACACCTTGTATCCGACATCAGTGAGCTGCATGCACGGTAAAAGTTGACCGCATGATAACAGTTGAATTGCTATTCTTAATGCTTTCGTTCCGTTTGAACTGAAATACCTCCAGGAAGTTCATGGTTGGATAGAGAGCAAGCGCGGTTCTCCCCCAAAGCCTTTGGTTCAAATGCCAAAATTCGTAGACATTAGTCGAGTAGCAGCGAACTAGGATAAACGGCGTTTGTTTCCCAATAAAGCGTTAAATTTACCTCAGTTTGTGGTAAACATGAGACTAGTTTATCAGGCTTGTATCCATTGGCTTACCTGGCATGAATGACTCTCTTGGTACTGCGTAACCGTCATCTGTTTTAGGTTAATCTCAAGGTATGCAAGCTGTCTTGCCATATCACGGTTCAGTCTACATGGTCTATCCTGATTGTTGTCTCATTCACAATTGACTGTTTTCTCTCTCTCGCCCGTCGCATTCAGATACGTGGACGTGTCTATCCATGGGGTCTTGTGGAAACGGAAAATCTGGCTCATAATGATTTCACCGCATTGAAAAACCTTCTGATGCATGTACATTTGCAAGTGAGTTGCTCCCGTATGCTTACCGTGATACTCGTATTCTGCACAGAAACACTACCGAAAGTCGTTCAGCTGTCTATTTTGTAGTCTTGATAGTTCTCTGGCATGCTCTGTCCTTTTCAGTTTTCATCGCGGAACATCTGACAGCACTGACTAGTTCATTCAAGTTGGATGTCTTGCAATGAGACCTCCTATGTGTGCCTGCAGAGTGGGATGTTCATCCCTAAGCGTTTTCACATCTTCAGTACAGGAAGGATTGTTGGTTAACGGACATGAATTGCACTGCAGCCAAAACCAACGCGGGATATATTGAACAACTGACTTTCAGAAAAGAGTTGTGGACTGTCTCTGTTATTAGTCGACTCATGAACGAGCAGAGATTTTTCACAGTCAAACTGTGTGAAAAATAAGAGAAAATGTACAAACCAGTTGTGCTTGTATGCGGTTCTAGTTGAAGACGTAAAAAGTTTCGAATTTAGACAATAGGTTATGTCAGCCGCAAGATGAAGAGAAAGAATAAAACTGATAAAATGTCCGTCTGAAACCCCTCCTCCTTAATTTGCCACATGCATTAACGATCCGATAATTGCATACAATCCTTCGACAACAATTCTCACTAATTTGTGAATAAACAGTACGTTCAGTAGGTGAGCACGCAAGCGTAGGATTAAATCAAAAAATTATGTGACGTGAGATGCGGTACAACTTATATTGATATGAAATGCAACTTTTCTAATATGTTACTTTAGTGGAACGATTTCGTCATATACTTGTGTCCAAAAGACACCAAAGGCTAGGTTATTGCGGAACTTGCCGCGTACTGTGCGAAAATGTGTTGCCATAAACAAACACACATGTGCATGAACTGGTTTTCCAGCGAAACACTATTCGGTTACCGATAAGTATTGTTGGATTTTGGCTGATATAGATTTGTCACCAATCCGCTATCAAAAGGATGCACTGTACTCAAGTTTCTCCCTTGTCAGAGTTCAGCGGTAACTCATATCCTTGTCAACAGCCACCAGCGAATGTGACTGATCGTTTGTATGTGATAATTTGTTCGTGCTTAATGTGAGCTCGCCAGTGGTGCAGTGGTTAACTTGGTGGACTCATGAGAGTGTGCCCGTATTTCTAATTCCGGCTGTGACAAGAATACTCGTGTAGGTTTTTATGCTAGTTGCAAATATCCGTCCAAGAATTTCCGTGCACAGAACATGGTCTCTCTCATGGGAGTTAAAGCTTTGGTCGTAATGTTTTGGGTAGTCAATCACATCATGACTCACTATAATACCCAAACACTTGACAGATACGAGTCAAGCTAGGGCTTCGTTCTTGATACGGTGACGTAAACGATCACTTAAGACGGGTTCATGTTGTTCACCTTTTTATGAGGCGTTGAGAGAAAATGCTGGACTATTCCTACTTTCAGTAGTGAAGATTCGGGGATTTAGATTATTTCAAAATTGAACACCATCCACACCCGACCGCAGCCTTCGCATTCAAATAAGCCTATCGGCTAGCTCACTTCAAAAGGAAGCACTATACTCGAGTTTCGCTCTTATTAGAGTTCATCAGTAGTGAATATCCTTGTCCGGATCGAAGTTTTCACTCTGACTCTCGTGTTTGTGAGACTAGCGTGTTAGCCACAACACCAGCAACCTCACAATAGGCATGACCGAATAATCAAATCCAAACACTCAACCACAACCTTGTATGAATAGTGTTCAGTTCGCCCGATCATTTCGAAATGAGAATGAACAGAATCACTGTTCTATCCAATCGATAACCCTGTGGTCAGGACTTCTCAGTTAAGTTGAAGTTACTGTCTTCCTTGAACCAACTGTAGTAGTTCCTACTTTGGCAATAAGTTAGAGACAATGAAAATGATGCAGTATGACTAACATTCGAAATTTTATCATGTATTATGTTAGGATTGAAAAGAGTCTTTGTCCATTTTCCAGGTTGTTTGAGTGCATATGGAGTTAATATTGTTGCATATGGTCTGCATGAATAAAACGAATCACTGATCCAATCACACAGTTGAGTGATAACTAAGGACGCTGAGTTCGAACCAAACAATAAGTAATAGAGCTTCAGGACCACCTATCAGATTCAGCGAATACTTGCGGATGGATTTAATCGAAGGTGTAGAACTCCATTTAAAAAATATCCGAGTTGAAAGGGTGAGTTGGGGGATAAACTAGTTAGGGAATATAGACCATCACGGGGACTCCTGCCATAACATGAAAATGTTTTACCGATCTAACAGACTCTAGACAGCAAACCGAAAAAAATGACGACTGAACCACACATCCATCAGTTGAACACGTATGAGTTACCAAAGTGAAATATTCAACTACACGGAGCGAAGCAATATTTGGGACGCCAGTTGTAGAGTGCTAGCCTTTAAATTTCGAGTTAGTTTGCTACTTATACCTTACTGACGGCCTAATCAGTTTCTCAACAGTCATTCATTGTTGTCGGTAGAGTTGTTACCCAACAAAAGCAAGAACAAAACGACAGCGTACCAACGCATGGTCCGAAACCATGTATGTGCTCCAATAAGAACGACAGTCCTAAATGGAACTCCGCCACCAATAATTAACAGCTATGTGGTCTATCTGAGATCAGGCCTGATTCGGAGAAGGAGACGCCAGTGACATGCATAATGCTTAACTCTAATGCTAGCTAAAAATAGCTTATGCACAGCGCATAGTAACAACATCCGCCCGCCATTATCCGAATGATGTGTTGCTATATCAAACCTGCTGCCTAAACGATTCGGCCTCACGTAGGCGGCCGACTTAGGCCTCCGTATTTCCAGCCAGAATAACAGCATGGTAACCATATATTGACCAAAGGAAAATGACCAGATCCGAGTAAAGTATGCTCTTGACACCGACGTCACTGAAGTCAGCTGAAACATAAGCAGACACAATAAAGGTTTTTTATCTAGAGTTGGCCTTAGTAGAACCTGTCAAGCGGACGGCACAAAGTCCATCGCTAACAGGAATCTGGTCGAGCAATGTGGCTGTGGTCGTCGTGCTGAGGACTATACCTACTCCAGTTTGACCGGTAGCGGCAGCTGTGAGGTCAATCTAAGTGTGTAACGCGTGTGGGCTAGTCAGTTCGGGTGTTGTTAGTTCCATACGTTCACTACTGTCCTGGATTCTAGTCTGCGAAATGCAACAGACATGGACGTGCAACGAACCCAACGTTCTTGTGAGAGCAGTCTGTTGACCTATTTGTTTTACAGTGCGAACTTTGAAAGCACCTATGTTAATCCGCATTATGGGATACCTGAGGCTAGATGGTGAGATGGGGCTTACCGACACAATGTTACTATGATTAGCTATATCTCTTGTTTAACCTGTAGAATAGTTACTAGAAATGGGGTTGGAAGGAGTTTGACGGTTAAGTTTGATAGGACAGTGTGGAGGAGGGGTCAGCAGTAGCATGTTTTCACCTATCTACCCTGTTATATGCAGCAAATAGGGCGATCAGGTTTATACTGCGAGACGGTCGATGCAGTATGTTATTATTGGTGTTCATAGTTGTATTTGGGCTGAGATACTGCCAGGACATTCATACTTAGACAGGAAAACGATTAGGATTCTCAACCAAAGTCCTTGACTCAAAAACCCCTACTGCACAGTGGCGGATATATCAAAAATGGCATTTTTTCCGGAAAAAGATATCAACCTTCTTTCAGTCCGAAATCTGGAAGACTAGGAGACTGTGGTTTGTTAGACCTCCATCTTGTGGTCAGCGACTCTGTCGGTGTGGTCGCCACACCGTTCAACAAAGCTGAATAGGTTATCGAGATGCGCAAACCGTCACACTGCGTCAAGGTCCAGTCTCGTTATGACGGGTATCACAACGTCGAATGTACTGACTTATAGTCGCCCATCTATGTCAGTTCATTCTGTTGTTTGACAGACTATGTTCCTGGTATGTCCGTCCGCTTCAGTTGATGCTCCCATTCTTTACGTCTATCACATTCCCGGAGATAATTCTGTTTTTCCATTTACGCTCATATCTTTACTTACTTTGTAATCATCATTGAGAAATTACGTTATTCATTGTGACTGACCGGATACTCAGTTAGTAGACTTCGTGTTTGTATAAAACATTTACCGGTAACACATTTAGAGTAATTGTTATGGTGTGCCGTAGAACGTTTTGAGACCTTCTGTTGATTAAGCGATTTTTCAGATCGATCTTCATGTCATACTAGTTTTGGCTGAAACCTATCCGTAGGGAGTAAATGCTTTCTTGGGTAGACCGCTAAAAGGTGGGTTTTGATATATTCTGAATGTTAATTGACGGAGTACATCATAAAACACAAAATGTGCTCGTTTAGCTGCCGGAAAAAAAATTGTTTTAGTGTGTCAAACATTTTTTTCAGGGACGTTAATGAGTGGCGATTTTTAGAATGAAAAATGCGTTGTCGAGCTAGCTGAAATTTATACTGGTTAATTAGGAAAGTTTTATCAACAAAAGAATGAAAAACGTGCACAAAATAAGTTGTACAATATTATTCTGTAAATTGTGAATTCAATAACCCATTAAACTGTTGATAACGGCTAACTTACAATTGAGGTTGTATAATCAACACCATGCGGAATTGGGAACACCAGGTATTTAGCGACACTGTGGACAAGTATATACGACTGCAGTAAGCGTTTTTCGTGCAAAATGTGAGCTTTATTTTGTGTGGTTTGATCACCATAATTACTGCTCACTGTAATCGGACATAAACAGGTTTGGCATTACGGCGGCCAGGAATTAGGTTACATTATGAAGTATTATCCACCACATAGCATGATGAACTTCACAGACCTATGGTTGGACGCACTGACGTCTATGCTCGACAGTCAGCCTACCTGCACCCTATAGTCACAACGCCACGACCTATGGTTGGACGCACTGACGTCTATGCTCGACAGTCAGCCTACCTGCACCCTATAGTCACAACGCCACGACCTATGGTTGGACGCACTGACGTCTATGCTCGACAGTCAGCCTACCTGCACCCTATAGTCACAACGCCACGACCTATGGTTGGACGCACTGACGTCTATGCTCGACAGTCAGCCTACCTGCACCCTATAGTCACAACGCCACGACCTATGGTTGGACGCACTGACGTCTATGCTCGACAGTCAGCCTACCTGCAACCTATGGTAACAACGAAAATAAAACGGATGTGTTGGAATTCATTTATTAAAAGTACATCACTAAGTGCATCATTAAAGGTGGTTTGCTGCAGCCTTTTTACTTTCAGTTCCGCTTCAGTAGAAGTCTTCTTCGTGCTGTGTGTCCATTTCTAAAAGTAAGCGTTAGGTAACTTCAAAGGCGTGGCATAGCTTACCAGAACCAACGATGTCCGTCACATCACTTGGCATTACTTCCACTTGGACTCGTTTGCGCGGATGTACAACACGGAACTCATCATCCGACGTCACTGGATCATCAGTAGTTACGGGTGATGGACGGGGTCTCTTTTTCCGTCTGAACGTCGGAGGCAATGGAACGTTTGAGGTGGATGCAACTAAAACCACATATTCGGTTTTCGTCAACAACAACCCACTGTATGGATAGAAATCCTTTTTGAAGACGGACAACATGTGAATGCATGGTAACCACATGGACCGGTAGAAATTGCACTCACACGTGCCGTTACTGATGTCCACAGTGTGCTGTGCACCCTCATGGCTCACTCGAAACTAAAAATTGATTTTATATACGGTGCGGTTACCTTGAATTCGCCTTGTTGTTCACATTGCAGTAGGGGAGCACGATTCCCGAGATGCTTCAACACCAACTGGCTGGCGAACGTCGTCAGCCGAGACAGTATATTCTTGACGTACACGTCTACGCTGACCACCTCACGGCGGTCACAACCATAGGTGCACTGCATCTCAAACTCCCGCATTAGCCACTCGCTGTGAGACCAAATTTTACTGATGGCGGTGGCTAAGTGGTCCCGTGGATGAGTGCGTTTCTTAATTCGACCGTTGGCATTCTCCAGACGGTTGTTTGTTCGGTTTCCGAAGTGAACAACGTCTGATTGTGCATGGATGGCCCACTTAGGCTTTATATACAGCCAATTGCACATTAGGTAGTTCAGAAACTTCCGGTCCGTACGTCTGATTAACTCAATATCTTGGTTGAACCTGAAACGCAAATGGACTAAATTTTTCACTCACTCTTCTAAGTTGTCCATAGTTGCCATACGATGGAACAAATAGCGACTTCTAAATGTATTAACACTCACATTGTCATACTTCAAGCGTGCATTGCTTGATTTCTTACTTGAACCAAGCACGTATAAAACACTGTATTCCTTCATATATTTCTGCAAACAACTCCGGAATTCCTGGAAGGTAGAAAATTCCCGATCTTGGAATAGATCTTTGAATCCCTGAAGATAATCCATCACCTAAAATAAAAATTATAAGCATATAATTATTTATCAACATAGAACGATTAACTATTAATCGAACATAAACTAATACTTAGCATGAAAACGCATAAGTGCTATCACACCACCTACCATTGTTATTTTCAATCTTTGCGCGAAATGAAGGACAAACACATTAACGGTGAGTTAAAACAAACTATTCATAGTACGTTAACATTTTCGTCTCAGAAACTGATGATTTTTAGCTTATTGAACGATACCACGGAGATATTTACAGATATTCACGGATACCTCATAAATTCGCAGTTTTACGACATATTTTACTCCCTACGGATAATTTTCAGCCTACTTTTGAGGATAATGCGCACGACGAGGAGCCATCAGTGTCTTGTATGCAAGAGTAAATTTAAAGAGTGTTGTGGCCTGGCGGATTTTTAACAGTCGTACGTGAATGGTTCATGTTGATACTCAATTGCTATACAAACATAAAGAGCAATCCTAAGTTACAGGCGTTAAATCGGAGGAGGGATTGGTCCTTAATTCATGCAACCCCAATGTTTATATTTAAACTATCAGTGTTAAAATAGTAACACGTTGCAAATAAAAAATGAATCGCCATTAGGAGTATGACTCTTTCTTTGTGGTTTCCATTGCTTCGCTTTATCAACACTCCTTACCTAACAGGTAATTCAATCAAACAACGAGGATATGCGAGCCCGATTAGCGTTGTAGGGACAGAAAAATGTGTACTCAACCGGCGGGAGTAATTATACTCCAGCCGCTACATGTATGGCAACGCAACGCTGTGTATTCACCATGTAACTTGTGGATAACTTTGAGCGATTTAAAAAAAACAGTCGGGACTTCGAATCTCGGTCATCGCGACTGTTTATGTACGTCTGGGTAGATTGACAGTACTATACAACCGCATGTGACTTCGTTTGTCACACGACTGCAAAAACTACGTGGGGCAGTACTGCTTGTGTTTTAGATTTTTTTGAATTCCTACTTTTTTCACAGTACATAACATGATGAGCATGTTTTCGTCAAGTCATCATCCGGGCAATACAACTTAGGAGATATCATGTTAGTCACAACTTTCACAACTCATTTTTCTGGACAGAAGACATTTTTTCCCCATTTTCGATATCAGTTATCCATGTGGACGTGAATGAGAAAGGAGTGCAACAGACTTGCTGAGTTTGAATGGTCCGTTACTTCGAGCTAATCATTGAACTTCGTATTGTGATAACGATCGATCAGACAACTCCTTTCATTTTTGATGTCCTTTATAATTGTATCAACTCGATGATGAATTGACATAAACATGTACCCACCGTATTCTGAACTCTCTGTTCAAGTTGGATCTGTCATTCAGTAGAGGTCACATCCGTCATCACCTACAATCTGTCACTTCTGTTTAACTAAACTTAAAGGATTTATTATCTCACCCGTACACTTTGTAATCGCTGTCGTGGAAAACCATCTGTTTTTACTTTTCACCATTGATTTTAGGACCTTATCGATGTCACGCACGCCCGCCACTATGCTAACTACTATTCGGCCCGGTTGACCGCTATTGCCGAAGCTAGCCAGTTTCCTATACAGCCAGAAGGTCGTGAGCCGCTGAGTCAACTCGAAGCAGAGAAGGCGGAACGTCAGAAGAAATTGGCCAAACTAGAATGTGAGATGGAGGCAGTGTTCGAACAAAAAGTACGCTTACTTGTTTATTCTTTAACCATGTTTGTGTCTGTTTACTAACGCTTTTTCACTGAACGTGATCAACTTCTTGTTAAATTTCCATACTTGTTCGGCAAATCTGATTGATCTACCTTTGTCTTACTGTCACTGTTTTTACTTGGCTACTGTCTTGGTTTTTGTTAAACCTCAGAATTGTCAAAACATTCATACTGTGGTTGTTTTGGATCGGGTTGTCATTAATGAGGACAAAAAGTGACGGATACAAATGTGTGCAAGAAGAAATACCTATTCATAAACATAAATCTCGTGAATGCAGATTCGTCATTGAGTGTGAGGGTGTGTGACTGTGTAGATGGTCATGTTATCTCCAAATCTGCAGATCGCACCTGTCGATCTTGCTTAGAGGAACAATCAAGGTTTTATCTGATTTACCTGTAATTTGTTCTTCCAACAGCCAATAGCATATGTTCCGTCAATGTTCTCCATGACATGATTCCGTGATCAACAAAGAACAACTTACCCAGCTATAAGCTAGTCCGAAAATCATGTCAATTCTCACACCGTTGATAATTCCTTGTAATGTATTACAATAGATTCCCCTTCTTTGATCTGTACTCCGCCAGCCTTTATCTGAGGGGGAAGTAAGTGACACATGGCGCCCAGTTTTGTTGACAGTTGATTGTCGACTAACTACGTTTCGTTTGGTCAGGTCTACTGCTCTCCTCCACGTATCCATAAAGAGCACCGCATATGCTAACCGTTACACTCCTTTCAATGTGCTCACCGGTGTAGTATTGGTTTTTCACTGGTGATCATCTGGGTTTTATTCGCTCTTTGGACTGCACTTAGCACCACAGTAACGTCGCCGACCACCACACTTTAGATTGCTAGTTGTATTCCGAACTGTCTTGACTGTTACTGGGTAGCTCTATACTTAGTTCACACATTACGAGAAAAGACTTGGTCTGGTGTACACTTTATAATGTTCTGCCTCATTTGAAATTGACAATCTTTTGTATAGGTTCTGTCTGAAAAGTAGACTTTGTTAGTTCAAAGCATTCAGACACTGACTTTCAGCTTTACGATTCTGGATGAGTTACTAGTCCATATCTTCCACGTGACCAGCGGGTAATGTGTCCCAGGCGGTTGCTGTAGACATTATTTGACGAGATCTACTTGTGCTCACTTCAAACTTTGGCTGAAATAGAGCTAACTGCAGGAATCGCATGTTCTTATGCAGCATGTATTCTTTCGATTGAACCACTTCAGGAGCTCCAAACTCTGTCACTCAATCAACTGTGTCTATTGGTATTCGCCATTAATGCAGAAAATAGACTGTTAGGATGTATTATTTTTGACAGCCTTGTGCAAATCCACTATTGTGAAGACCAATTTGCTTTTACTGATGGGTCGTTGGTGGACATGGTCGTCGTCTTCCTGAGGCCACACTATAATCATTGTTGTTACCGCTGTTGTTTGAATGAGAAGGCAGTTAATATGTGGTTTCCACAAAAGTTTGATAGTAACCACAAGAAAAAATGCTGCACCAGACTGACAATCACCCCGTTATCTAAGGCAGTATTAAGGCAGACTGTCCTGATCTCAACAACAGTTCTCTTTTTTGGTTCACATTGTCTTGCTTACGGACACAACCCGATACCCGGTAAACTATCACCATTCTCTTGGTGAGTGACTAGACGCTGTTTCTTTTGATGGGCAACAGACGTTTTCGGTCGACTTACTCCACCTCATGAGGTGTATGTGAGTTGTGTGGGTCTTTAGTCAACAGGATTTTTTTCAACCGTTGTCTCTACGTAACTTTCCGTTTGTTCCCCCAACGTCCTTGTTTTACAGGTGCAGGAACGCACAGCCAAATTGCAGGAGAATGAACGAGACTTGGAACAACGCGTCGCCCAGTGGGAAAATCAGATGGCTTTACAACTCGCAGAATTTGAGCGCTTGAAGCGGGCGTTCGAACAACAGCGAGACACTTGGGAGGCGGAAAACAGGGACGCATTGGAGGTAAACAAATCGTTTGTTTTTTCCCCTCCAGTCTTGTTTGCTTTGGATGCTTTCTAGCGTATGTCCTCTCACTTTGGCTTTTTTACCTTGTGGAAATTCGTTCCATTTCCGCTCCTCCGTTTGGTTGTTTAGTTATCGACGTTTTATGTATCTGGAAGTCGAGCATTCCCTTTATTACTCTTGCTTGCTTACTCTTGTTAAGCAGCAAACCCCGCTTTTTGTCCTGTTAATCATTTTTCGCTCCACGCTGTTATCTGTTTTAACATAGTTATCCTGTCAATTAACTTCTCTATGTACACGGCTTTCTTCTGTCGAAAAATCTGTTTCTCTTGAGTTAATCCTACCCTTAACTGCTCCTTCTGTCTTGACTAATTCAGTAAATGATTGGCTCGCACATGTACACACACACGTTCGAATACCATGACACTGGTCAACAGCAACATTCATATTTTGCTCTCTTGACTCATAAATCGATTTCACTAATTTCCATATCCAGTTAGATTACGCAGCAACTTTTGCATGTGTTCCTGCTCCTCACGGTTGACCTGGCATTATCTTTATTCAGAGCGACCAGCAGGTATGTGTGCTGGTGTGTTTTCATTCTGTACATGTAAATGTGTTATGTATCACCTTTGTGGAGTGTACCTGCTTGCATCTATACCGGTTCACAATAGTTTGACCATGTGGCCAATCGAGGTCAGTTTGTGAGCTAGTTAAAGCGATTCGCTGTGTGCTGTGTTCGTCCGATCTGCCTAGAGTATGATCGTCAGACCACCAAACGGCGTATCAGTTATCTGTAATGATTGTTTCTGGCGACAACCGTTAAGCCCCTAAGATCCTGCTTGAATTCCTTAATAGCGGGTTGATAAATGTGCGTTTGCTCTAAATTATATGGGCTACCGCTCTAATCAGTATACTACTTGTTTAATACGTTATGCTGTACAAAATGAGCGAAAGGCGAATCAGTGGTTCATTGTATCTGTATAATTGTTTGTTCACCCTAAAGTCTCTTTAGGTGATAAGCAAAAGAGAAACTCTTCTCCAGCACAAATATGTTGAACTGCTCATGACTATCAGTGAGTAGTATGTGATCAGCATATTGATATTGTTGACTATTCACCTGGCTCGTTTGACATAGAAATCCAATCACTGCTTCTTATGGGCTTATAAATTTGAGAACTAATGTTTAAACCCGAGATTATCGTCCACTTGGTTAGCTAACGAGGCAATATACAAGTGAACGCGTTTATACGTGGCGGTATATTTTTGTTTGCATTATATATAGCCTCCTCCACAACTGGCTGATGACAATCAGTCTGTTCAAGATAAATCCATCTGAAGAAAAAAGCTAGTTAGATCATCGCTGTGGCTGGATTTCAGCCTTTTTATTAACAAGGTGTCTGTTGCTATCCGATGCGCTAGATCATTGTATGGGCTAGATACGGTTATCAGTTGCTAACACCTAAACAGGAATAGTCCATGAAACCAGAGCTCGAGCACGCAACTGTATGATCGTTAGCCAGCGTTAATTGCAGCTTTGTTATCTCGATCGATGATGATGGAGTTGACTGTCGCGGATTCTAGTATCGATTCGGAAATGCTGATCAACGTAAAGCTGAACAGTTCGCCATTTTCTCTGCTAATTATACATATTTTTCGTTTCTAGTAGTTCAGCTTCATAGGATCATCACGCTACATGCTTACTCGCCCTCTAATCACAACTGGCTATGTTTTGCTAAACCTCGTTCGTGTTTTTGTTATAAACTATTCCTCAGTATGTACAGTACTTGTCTGGCATTGCACACGGTCACTGCAGTCGACGCAGCGTCTTGTTCAGATCTCCTACCGGGAGAGGACGACGCAGATCCAACTCACCCGCCACCACCAGTTGCCTCCGTCGTCTCACAAGAGGTGCACTATGGTCGGTGGTCGACATCGAATCGTCAGATGCACCCTGTTCTGTAAGTTTCCCACAGCATCAATTGACACGACGACGATCTAACTCACGAGGTATCAGCAAACCATTCGGAGACTGGTTGCACAATTGGTGTCGGACAAAACGAGCACAATCGGCTCGTCCCTGGTGTACAGTTCAAAGTGACCAGAGTTGTATTAACCCAGCTGATAAACGATCATTATTGTCTTTCGGTTGTAACGGTCGCATGCTCAGAGGTGAAGTACAGATGGACCGGATCGCTTGTCATGGTCTAAACCACAGGATTGAATGCGGTTTAGCCGGAACTGGTGTTCGTTCTGTGACCATTTCCTTGCCAAGATGTGACGATAAGAGTTCGGTTGGGCGTTTTCTCACGCGATCCCGTGCGTGGACGACAGAATCTGCACCTCTGGCCACACAGGAACTAACCAACATAACCATGCCACCTACACCGTGTTCGACGGATGTTACATAAACTTGATATCTGCTGTCTCCTTTTTCCAGATTGCGGTATCTACGTCATTGCGTTTTTGTTTTCTCATTTTCAAGTTTAATTTAATGTTTGTTTTAAAAAGTTCTGTCTAATCTGCCTGAGGTCATCACTTTCTTCTCATCTGTCTTATTTATTGCAGATGGTCCGTGCATCCATGGAAAAGTTGGATTTTAAGGATCGGGTCCGGTCGAAACGCAAAGGTCTCTTCTGAAAAGTGAACTTCACTCAGTTCAGGTTTCATTGATGCTGCCCAATCACAGAACCTTCTGCTGTGCTGCAACAATATTTTATCTGCAGAGTAATCTTGCCTTGTTGCATGCGTGCATGTATTTGTGTGTGTGTGTGTATGTGTGTCTATCTGTACAGATTTTCTTTCCAGATCTGAGGGGATGTGCCTTTTTCTTGAACTCAGTGCGCGTTAGATAAGCACAATTTCTTCCTGACCGGTCTCCCTGTTCCACTGTTCTCCTTTGTTTGTCAAACGTTTCCACTGCCGCTTCCTCATTGCGCGTCTTTCATTAAAAAAACCACAAATTTTTGCTTTGTTTCCCCACGTCGTTGCTTACAAGATGCTACCTTAGCTATATATATATATCTTTGACTATTTATTTGTTTTATTAATTCTGCTTATAAATACGTACTACTTATAAACATTAGCCAAAAGACATGTACGGTCAATTAATTTTTTCGCATGCTCTGGGTGCTTTTCCTCGTTACTCTTCAGTTCTGTTGGTACGTTTGCGGTTGTCGCGCTCGATTGTGTTGCAAAGTACATAATGTGTTTGCGTTTTGTGATTTCAGTTTTTGCTTTCAACAGTTGTCATTACTATTTTCCGTCCATTGTATCGAATCAGAGGCTCGTATGCACCTCTACCCGTATCTTTGCTTTGGGTTGAAGCCGCCTACGTCGTGACGCTGAACTCAATCTGAGAATATCATGTTCGGAACATGCGCATACCACCAGGTCTTAGCACAGCCTGTGATTTGTGAATTACACATGCAGTTAACTAGCCTGAACGACAAAACAAATCGACGAGATTATTTATCTCTGTCGAATTGTGTGGATGTTTGCATTACTAACGAGACAAGCTTGTCATATTGGTCACTGACATGTTGCTGAGATCACGCTACAAATATGACTGCTTCTTGGCTGGTAGTTAGATGGTACAATTATTGATCTATTTGGCTGTTTCCATGTTCTTTTCGAGCAGTAAACTCTGCAAGTAAGGCATAATCTGCGTTCATCACTCGGTTGAGATAGCCCAGTAAGTTTGAGTGAGTGACTGAATGCTATCGGGCGAATTCCCAGATGGGTTGAATCAGTAACAATTTTTCTTGACAACTCACCATGAACAGAGCGGGCATGCACTGGGAAAGTCAAGTTTTGAACAGTTAGTTGTAGTACGAATATAGTGATGGTCTCCTTTTTCTCGACACACTCTTGTTGACAGAGTACTTGCTAGCCATTATTTTAAAGGGTTTCATCCGCCGATTTGGTTCACTACTTGCGCATGACCGAATCAAATAGGCATCGATAAACAAGATACGGAATATTTACGTCACTTGTGGATAGAACTATCTCTATTCGGTTAAGTCAGGAGCTTCCTCTTCAGTGTGAATAACCAAGGAATGTGTTACTCACAGCTGATAATAACTGCATGTGTTCTTATTTCTGTATCTTTCTTTCTCGGTGGTTGGAGACCTTATGTAAGAGGGCGGCTAATCAGGCTCAGGGGTATGAATACTGTCGTTGTTTTACCGAATTATCTGTAAAATGAGTGCACTTAATGACGCACGTTAGTGAAAGTCATAAGGAAGCTGTCTTGCTAAAGACGCCTTACTTTCACCTACAGCTTGGTTGTTTGTTAGCAAGATGTAAGCGCCTTGATGTTGTGTGTTTGATTTTAGACGTAGCTATTTTTAGTAGTTAGGTTCCTTCTCGTCGCTTGCTTTTCTTTCTTATATGGGTTTTGCTTTTTCTTATCCGTGGTTGTGTGGCAGTTAAGCATCAGTGTGAACCAATAGTGTATTGCTGTCCTTGGTGATGTTGATCTTTTGTTTTCGGGCTCCATAGTTCTTCTGAGACAAGCGGACTGTAATAGAAAAGATGGAGAGAAGTACAGTTGATGTGTCCATCAGGGCAAACATGTTCTTTGTTATCTTCTCATCATCTTCGTGGACATGCGTCTGGTTTTCGATTCTGTTGAGATTGCTGTTCTGTGTTGCTGCTTTCTAAAATTCGGTATGCCTGGTGAATACGTCAAACTCATCCAAGCTAGATACAGACAAGTCGAACAAATTTGCGTCTACTGGGCCCATTATCGGTCGCCAGCAATGTTCGACAACTAACTCTACTATCGTCTTTCCTCTTTATCTTGGGTGACATTCCTCTGACACATGTTGCCTATTCGATTAACGTATCGGACAGTCAAAAGACCGAATATATTAGTGGCACAGAGAATTCTCTGTATGGAAACTGTTTGGTAGAGCACGGCAGTATTTATATTCCAGGTTATCATTGAGTCGCGCTGATGTCGGATTCTAGTTGGCCCACTTGCTCTTGTCTTTCCAAGACTTGATTTACTCGGTTCGGTGAGTTAAATCCGACGCGCATCCAAAGAACTTGTTTTATTCACAAATCTCTTACAAAAAACTAGACATGACATCTAGTTGCATTTGTTTGTTGGTGTTGATCGACTTGCGTTCTGTTCGCAGCACACTGTGCGTGTACTCTAATATGTTGCACTTCACTAATGGAGTCGGACGCCATAATTGAAGACATGGTTCGGTATGTTGTACAAAAGCGAGACATTTTTCGCCAATTTTTTCGACAGATCAGGCTGATTGCTCCATACAGCTTTTCCATCAATATTATAGTGGTCAGTAATCGCAATTCCGTACGTTCTGTAATCGATCAGCAAAATACCTAGGGAGTTTCAGAAGTGGTCATTTGGATGTTTTCATTCATATTTGAGTTGACACTTTCGATGACGACGTTTCACAGTGTATGCATTGTAGTGTTTCTTGCTCAACTTCTGGGCCTCCGTAATAAAATCTTGTTATCTCTTTGCAATTCGTGTCAACCGAGTCATTTCTGTAATACATCTTGTGAACGGATGTTAGCAGTATGGGAATCTATTGACACTGCTCAGTTACAACAGTCCACTTTTCTGTTGTTTTGAATTAGGTTGGTATCCATGACTTTTGACTAACTGTGTATAGATATCCATTGGCTTAGTTTCTTCCATATTCCAATAATTCTAGGGTAGACCAGAATTTTTAAACTTTGTGTCTAGCATCATTCTGAAATTAAAAACAAACTAGGAACGACTGAGCGACCAGTCATGGCAAAACGCTGGGTTTCTGATCGTTAATATACAGTATGTAATGCCATCAGTAGTGTAGAGATTAATCTCGGGTCGGTGACTCTGATGGTACCCGTGTGAAAGCTTGTCCTCACAGGATTCGGTCAGTTGTTCACAAGTTCTTGTTAATGAACTGGGAGGTGGGAGTTGGAAACTTGCTATAATCGTGAACCAGGATCACGGCGGTTACACAAACGGACTGCAAATGCACACATTTTTTAGACTCCGTTTTCAAAGCTGTCTAGACGTCGGCTATTTTTTTCCAATAGTCACATGTCTGTCTGTTCTCGTTTACTTTAAGTTTCTACAGTATATAAACGATATACATGATGTTTCGCTGTCATTGATTGGTTTATCCACCATCGAATCCCAACAGTTCTTATTAATGGGCCTGTCAGTGATTTAAGTCACGACGGCTATATCCAAGGCCTAACCTTGCCATGGCACTAAAGCTTGATTCCATCAACCTACTGTGAACTGCAACTATTCAACACATCACAAATTACAATCAATTTGTTTACACTCTTGTGTATTCTTTCTGTCACATAGTATTTATCACTTTCAGCTGATGACAGCTTATCGTTTACTGCTTTAGGTAAAGGGTCAGCGAAACATACAATAACGGTTAACGTGGTCGTGTTCACTGTGTGTGACACGTAACGAAAACCACCACCTCCACGTAGCCTGATGTAGGTTCGTTCGATAAATCGCGTGCATGTAACATATGTTTTAGATTTGTTTCACTCCGTACACCTTCATCACATATTCGCTTCTCGTAGCAGCTGGTTCACGGATGATAACAAGCACGAATGGTCTGGTTTGACGAAGCTTCTGTGCCATGAGTGTAATGTTACGAATAAGCCAACTTGCCAGTTGCTCAAGTTGTTCTGGATGCACAAGTGACGATTAGGTATCAACCGTCGACTGCGGTTTGTACCTTTTTTTAGGTTAACCATAATCCCGTTTTTACGTGTTGGGTGTATTCTGTTCATGTGATTCTTCAGGTATCTCCCAAATTACAGGTATGATAACAGCTACTGATTACTCGATAAGCAGAGTGAGATTGGTTGCGCTTCCGGAGCTCGTTTGTTGGCACAGTAAACTGATCAGACAACACCTCGAAACATGCTGACGTAAGTGCATTCCTTTCGTCAGACTGGCAGCTGTGCTTCATGCAAATAGCATGTTTTTATTCGTTCGCTTCAGACTCGTGTGCGAATGGTAGTGTGATGTAATTGTGTGCATTAAAAGAGCCTACGGGCGAAAAAGATGCAGTTGCCTATCGGAGAAGGAGAAATGATATCATATTTTGACTTACTCTTATCTGGGCGATGCCCATCTGAATGTAAACTTCGTTTATCCTGCTTACCATATGGTAGATTTCTCAGAACGTTTTAACAAGGGTAATACAGTGCACAGGTTTTGTCACATCAAGACCAGTGTTACATAATACGGTTTCTGATATTCTTTGCAAACCCTATTACATTGGCTAATGTGCGATTGTAGACTTCCAGTCAATACATGTGTACGTTCTTCCGACGAACTTTGAACGGTGCAACTATAGCCAACGGTACCGAATAACAGAACCAACCCATCCGCTGGAGGCAGTGTTATTAATACAAACAGTGTGGTCAAACAAACCTCAGTGTGTTTGTGTTCGCAGGTTTAAGTGCAACTAGGCAGCAGAGGCCATCAAGGATCCCAATATACGATGACTTCAACTGACAAAGACTTGCCAAGAAAGTTTGGTCGAATCAGTCTGGTGTGTGACTAAATACTCGGCTTTCCGACAAATCGATTAATTGATGACTCACAGTGGCCAATAATAGGACCGTGTTCACGTGGGCAAAAGAGGGTGCGAGTGGCAGACATTAACGGGCATGTGGGTGAAAATCACTAGCTAGGGGAGGCGAACTGAGGAATTTAGTCCTTTGAATACGGGCTGGAAGGATAACAGCGACAAGCGATTAGCCTTACATAGTTATGGGAGGGAGAGGAACAGGATCAATCGAAGGGAATTTTGACATCTGTGAAGTTCCTACATGTTAGTTCCTTTATTATCCTCCTTTTCTATCCGTAAAGTGAAGTGCGGCAGACAGGCTTGGGTTAGTAAATCGAGCAGTGATCAATTGCCTATCGATTTTGTACTGTAACGATGTATTCAAAACGAATTCAGTGATCGTTCTAAGGGTAGAAATTATTAGGTTGGTAACTGAACTAGACATACGTGACACAAAGGCGACTAGACAATTGTGTTTTTCAACTAGATTTCACAGTTCGACACACTGATAGATTGCCAAACTGGTTGGCTTCTCGTTTGCCAGCTGCAGACCATTCGTCCATCATTTTAAACTACGCAGTACATGGTTACTCGCCACTTTACCCAAATGGGACTAACCGATCAGACCTAACTCATGTGTGGGGCTTGCTCGGATTATACGTTTGCGAAGCGCGACAGCCATACGCTGAAATCCATCCACCTTGACCCCAACGTATTGCTTAGCACATAATTTGGGCGCTTATGCGACTTCATTATCAAGTTAGCTGTTGCCATCACTGCACAGGCAATTTGCATA
This sequence comes from Paragonimus skrjabini miyazakii, assembly GCA_014338405.1. Classification (NCBI taxonomy): domain Eukaryota; kingdom Metazoa; phylum Platyhelminthes; class Trematoda; order Plagiorchiida; family Troglotrematidae; genus Paragonimus; species Paragonimus skrjabini miyazakii. Next base: position 18,861 of record JTDE01021324.1, on the reverse strand, counting down.
CCGAGTTGGGGGACACTGATAGATCTACATACATCATTATCCTATACGGCCGCATCTAAGCATGGGGCTTGGAATATTTGCTCCAGCCGTTTAACTTACATCTCGAAGTGAACCAGGTGCATAAGTGCTCATTGCTCACTGTTGACTGCCGAAGCGGCCACTAACCAATTACATTGTCAAGATTCGTGTTTAGAATCAATTTGTTCAAATGCTTGGTTTCCCCAGCCAAGTGCAACATACCGATTTGTCAAACGTTTTGGTACTATCTCACTGACTCAACCCAGCGTTTTTCAGTGATTGATACACGGGTTCTAGGCCAAGGGCTCAAGGTACTTGGGTTCAGTTGGTTTGCCTTATTCAATATCAGGTGGGCGTGTGTCGACCCGGAAGGCAGTCGTTGAAAACAGGGTATAGCATCGCTCTTGGGAATTACACCAACAGCCAAGAACAGAGTGAAATTACGAGTAAGTTAACGGAGATCTAACAGTGCTTTGATTTGATCTCTCGAGTCACAACTGACACCCTCAGAAGAAATGTTGTCGCATTGGTTAATAACCATATGAGAAGAAATCGTTTCTTGAGGAAGGTGCGGGATCGGAACTTGCAAAGCTTGCTGGTATGTCCTCATCAACCATTATCATTCGCCACGATGAGACTGTTACGCGAGACCTACGCTGTAGAAATGTGGGAGAATTATATCACATCAGATCAAAATATTGAAGTCGAGACTTACGCGATATTTCATAAGCCCACGGCTAGTTTCGTAGTGACGCGTTGGACACGGTCGACAACGAGTAGGCCCTTCTTCAAGCCGATATACACGACTTCATTAACATACTCAAATAGATGTCTCATATAAACCCTGCAAGGTGTTCGAAACATGTTTTGATTTATGCGGGGAAAACGCATATATATATATATATATATATATATATATATATATATTTGCCCACATCCTTCCGTAGATCGAATTTAATGATGTCTGCTTTGTTAGGCATACTGTGAATCACGAAAGTATTGCAAGAGTTCCACCGAGCAACATGTGTGCACACTTACTGTCGTTGTGATTGAGATTCCAAACGTCCAACCAGCTCTTAATCGTGTCAAGATCAATCTGTAGTGCACTGGGATCACCAGCATTCCAAATGTTTGGATAGCCAGCGTAGAGAAGACCTTTGTTGGAAGTATTGTCCGGAAGGACTTTGATGTAGATAAGACGTAAGAAAGAACCAAACACTGATTCTCGGGGAACTGCCGCACAAATCGAGGATAGGGGCGAAATATCTGATCCGGTTTTAACTCTAAACGTTTTGCCATCAAAAAGAGGTACTTTGGATGTCATAATCTTTCAGATCGTATCGTTTGAGTTGCTCACTTTTCATCCAATTATTCTAGTCCTTTCTTACTTCTTGATCAGTAACTTTAGATTCATTTACTTCCGTACTAGTGATAGACGGAAATTTATCAAAAACCGTTCTACTAGCTGATACCTCCTTCTTTATTACTTCCACAGGGATCTTCAAGATTGTTGTTTGAGTAAAATATCACACAACTGTGCCCGTAGACGACTATGGCATTCTGAAAATTCTATGTTGATACATTTCCACACATTCCGTTTAATTTACTTGAATACGACAACGAAAAGATGAACAACGTGATATTTTCCGAAGTAATAATTCATAATAATGTTCTGATCGTACATGAACATGTAACTAATTTCAAACATCGACGCAAAGTGCCGGAGCGCGGATATCATGGCTTAAGGGATTTTAGACCAGCGGACATCGATATATAGAAAACACAGATGCTGACTATCTAGGTAGCCGTAAAATGAACAAAAATTGTTTTTGAACACAGCGTCTTGATTCTTTGTTGTCCAGAATTTTATCGAGATGTGTCTAACAGTTTCGATGCGGGAATCAAACTGAAGACTGAGAGTCTGTTCATGTGATGTACAAATAGAACTACCAGTCCAACCGTAAACTATGTAATCAAATTACGAGTTCAATATATTAAAGATTGCAGGAAATTTCCAAGATTATGATGAGTGCTTGTAAAACTAGTTAACATTGTGATTGGAATTTAATAACGCCTGTGTAGTTTTGTTAGACTTACATTGTAATTTCCTGGGAAGTGCTGGTGGATGAAACAACGTTAGGGCTGTAGAAATTCTTACACTTTTCTTCGGTGATCTCTCGATCGACCGTTAGATAATGGCTTTTCCTTTAAGTAAGATTTCGTAGAATTTATTATAATGTATCTAATGACGACCCCATTGATCATCAGGTGTCCTCATCACTGTGCTCATCCATGTTTAGGACCGACATTGGCTTGTTCAATTCAGCGATTAAAAGGTACGAGGCCACGCGTCCATAGTTATTCGTATGCAGTAATGTTTTCAGTTGCGTTAACCTCGTGTCAACTGTTGTAGGATTACGGAATCCGACAAAACTCAGTTAGTCCAATAGGCGACTTCATCATCAACAGAACGCAGTACGCATATCGTCAACATCGCACCCATGGTACGGCAAGCAACTGTTAAACCTTAAAGAGCTAGTCTTTCATTTCTGTTTTAACCTTACAGACGTGAGATACTATCACGATGAGGAACTATGCTTTCCAAGTATACTGATGACGTTGTTTTGGTTGTAACCTCTCCAATATCTGCAACCCATGAAACAGCATTTGATGTTGCAACCTTAGTATCTTCATTAATTCCATTTATCTTTCACTTGCCTGAGGGTTATTTTTTTTGTCACAACATACATTAGTCCATTCTCGTCAACGATGATGTTTCCCGGAACATCAACCGGGTCACTTTTATATTATTCCTTTGGTATAATTTCCTGCCGCTCAAGTTTATTTTTTGGACAAAAAAAGCCTGTATACTTTCTTACCACTTGTATTGTTTACCTCTAGTTTTCCGGGATCACTTGAAGAAAAATCTAAAACTTCAGAACATATCGATGTAGAAACATTGCGTGCACATATTTTGCAAATAGGTTAATCTCACGTGAATGCATGTAGAAATTTTGCGGATGAGAACTTTGGGTATAACGCTCATCCTTTTTCCAACTTCTGCAGAATCCTACAAGATTCGTGCACGGAATCTTATGTGTTCACATGCAGGCACACAATTCTTCAGTTATTCCTTGCGTATCCAAAATATTGCTGAACTCTGTCTGTATTTCTCTAAAGCTCACTGAACGACTGAATGCACAACAGTGTAAACATTTTAGTTTCTTCGTTTGGATATCATTCAGATCACAATTTTAAGGTTCAACTTCTATTTTAATCACTGCAACTAACAGTTATTTATTTCCGATAAGCAATGTTCATTTAGAAGGGTTTCAGTTGTGAAAAATTTGAAATTCGGTCGTACTTAAATAAACGACAAAAACAGCTATTGAGCTACCGTTATATCTCTCCTAAATATAAAAAGTGTACCACACTACCCATCAGTAATGAAATTCCGGTTATTAGTGGCGGGAGTTAGTGGGTTCCAGTTGTTGAAAAGTCGCTAGCTTCCAAAAGGAAACCAAAGCTAGAATTTGCGACACAAAGCAACTCTCGCTTTTTAGTTTGTATTGGTTATTTTATAAGCAAAATGTATCAGTAAATGAATTACAGTCGGTACTGGCGCTTTGGCTTTCCTACTAGTCGGCACGGCTCTGCTCCACTGATACTTCGTTTGTTTGAACACTTGAAACACTAAAGCAACTTGTTATATTCTGATGCTCATTATAACGAAATTCGATGCTACGTCATCATGCCATCAGGACTGGTCACTTCGCTGACGTGCCAGTTTGTTCGCGTTGTCGACACTGACTGGCCGTAGCCTACTGTGAATCACCGATTGACTTTGCGTTCGTCCAATCCAGTCCCTTTACACTCATGATGACTGATGTTCTTCTGATCAAAAAGACAATCACCGTTACCTAGATTTTCCATTGACTCTGATTACATTATGTTAGCCGTAGTGAAGGAGTCAAAATCCAATTCGACGGTCCCCTGTTTGTTTCTACACCTCACCCACACGCTCAACTATTTCCAATTGGTATGACGTTTTATTGGAAAATCCTTATTAGCAATCGAATGATAACTCGAGTCCTGATTGACTGTAACACAGAAACATATAGTTCGTCTGTTAACAAGTACGATATAAGTTTTTTAGCGGAACAGATTAGGATCAACAGTGGACGTGACGAACGTCCAGTGATTCGTTCTTGGGAACCTCACGAACATTCAAACGACGATTCTCACGGATTGCAAAAATCACTACCTCAGTGCAACAACGAAATCCGTTCATATCTGTGGCTGCCTTCTGTGGTTGGTACTTCCAACTTGAAATGGTGGTACCACCAGTAAATTGATAAATATAGTGAACACTCGTTCATTTTGACGTGTGTAGCCCAATGGCTATTCACGGTAGCGGAATTTGGCTACCTCAATTCTAAATATCAAGGTTACCAGTGCACATCTATTCCTTCACATGTCTGCTGCGCTGTTCGTGTTCAGACATCTCCATCCACCACAAATACCTGTAGATTTACATGGAAAGTTTTCTAGGGGTAAAACACTCTGAGCCAAAATTGAACAAGGTAGTTTGTAATGTCTATCCCACACCTACCAGACATACGCCAGACTTGTACGGATTTGCGCTGACGGACTATCCACTCCTACAGAAATGTCATACATGACCGTCTCGATGACCATCGTGACTCTTGAGAACTACCGAATATCCATTCAGTTTCTCCTGCATACAATATGTGTATCTGGTCGGTGCTGACTTGGGCTGAAGGCTCCACATCCCCACTGTCTATTTTCCTCGACTTTGTTTCATGGGTTGCATCGGCAGATTACCTGTCACCCATCTGGGCAAATGTTCCTTCACTCTGGAGATCAGGCACCTCTCGGGTCTGCCTAGATAATGTTCTGTGACGAAATGTGTATAATCGAAGAACGGCAATGTTGTTAAAACACACAAACAACCAGCGTACTTAGTAGCAAGACACCTGTTGATCACTGGCCACGTTATCGATCCAACTAGTTTATTTAGAATCGTATTACGTCGTTGCAATCCAAGATTCTTATGGTTTGCTGAGGCGGAAGCAATTGGTTACAGACAAATGCTAAGAAAACGTGCCACCTGGATTAGTCACTACGCTGACATGTCAGTTTACTCGAGTTGGCGAAACTGCCTGGTCTCAGACTTTTGCGAATCACTGGTTGACTTCTTATTGATGAGTTCGTTCAATTCAATCCCGTCACATCCTCTTTTTTTCATAGCACAACACACTCCTGTTTCGTAATAAAATTTCCTCGTTTGTGGAGAGGTGCCCTGTATCTGATGCTACTCGCTTTCACAACTGCACTCGACCGCGCTGAAAGTAGTAAAACTCAGCCGTTCCAACTTATAACAAACCCTCCGATCAAGTATCGCTTCTAGCTGAATGCATAGATTTCCGCTGTTAATAGTTGCCAGGGTCTTTGGGGGATGTGTTGCGTCGACATCGTTTCTTTAGTCCGACAAGCATCACATGTTTATGTAGTCCGTTGTGGAACTCGACATTTAAAGCCAGTAGAAGAGCTCCTTTACCCTCCAAACACAGATGTTCACTCTCTTATATGCCAGGTGAACATGCTGCAGCAACCTCCGCCGAAAAGTTCTCGAAATTTCAATTCCTTCTCTTTTGAATATTAAACCACCGTAGATAAATTGATCACGGTCATTGAAGAAGACTGTTAGTTCCTTGGGCAACCTTATCGTTTGGCCATCCGTTTCTGATTGTTTAAGTCGGAAGTTGTAACGTAGCGTTTTGTGCCGTTGCTTCCTATAGGTTTGTTATTAGGGCGGTTTCCATCATAATGTAATCCATAGCCTCAATAGTGTCGAAATGAAACTCTTCGAAGGAGGAACGTTTACCACAAGCTCTAGATAGCGTATCAGCTATGTGCATCAGTCTTCGCCTGACAGATCAGTTCGACGTCATATTTTTGCATCCTGATCACGATTCTGTGTAATCTTTTCGGTGCGACAGAGCGGTTTCTTCACTGTTGAAAGTGGTTTTGGTTGTTTTCCGATCAAAAGTATGAATACTGAACCATTCCAGGGCGAATAGCACCGCTAGCATTTCCTCAATTTGCGCATAGTTCCATACGCCGATGAAAGGCTCATACTTCGTTAGCCTATCGGTCTTCCGTTCTGTAATACTACCACTCCCAGACCGGTTTCACTGCTATCACATTGAATGACCGGAGATAATGCTGGATTGTAGTTCAATATAAGGGCTGAGATAACCTGTTTGATTATATCGAATGCTGTCCATTTTTCTTCTTCCCATTTCCATGGTACTCCTTTATAGGTCAACAGGAGAATGGGATGTATCTTGTCGGACAAATCTGGAAGAAAACGACTCAGATAATTGGCTATATTATTCAGCCGTGATACTGCTTTCACCTCCTTAGGAGCTAGCATCGTGACGATAGCCTTTGTTCTCACGAGGTACATTTTTAGTCCGCTTGATGCTAGTAAATGTCTGTGGTAGGTGACTTCTCTTTCTGAGAACGCCAGTTTGTCGCATGATAGACGAATTCCTCGATCGATGCAACGTTTCAGAGTTTTCCCCAAGATTCTGCCATAATTCTCCATAACCCTGCCGAAAATTAGCACGTCATCTGCGACACACGTGACTCCTTTCAGTTTGTCAATTGCCGGGTTGAACGTTTTTGAAAAAATTTCACAGGACATCTTCAGTCGGAACAACACACGTAACCGCAGGAAACGTCCAAAGAGGATTTCAAATGCCATAAAGTAACTGGACTACTCGTCTAACTCTAATTACCAAAACACCGAAGATAGGTTTACCTCTGTAAAAAATTGGGCTTGACTCAGTTCCGGTGGAATGTCATAGACGGTTAGCAAACAGTAATATTCTCTTCGAAGCACCTTATTCAGCGGCTTCGGATCGATACACAAGAGGATGTAGCATGATTTTTTTAAGGTTACAGCAATTTGACTGACCCAATCTGTCGGTTCCTCAATCAGAACAGTCACGTTATTCGAAATAGTCGGTTTAATTCCGCTTGTCGCCGCACCATTCCACATTTTGACGTGTGCATTTGATTCGCTTATGCTGACGTGCTTAATGAAATCGGGTGATATGACATTAACCGATGCGCCCGAGTCTAGTTGATATCCACTTTCTGCATATTCTCTGAGCAATTGCGCATATATTTCCTTTAGATCTGCTTGATCCTTTCAGTCGAATTATCACCCTTCAGACCGGATGTAGGTGACCTATGCTGTCTGACGAGATTGTTCTTCTTCGTCCACATCTTTCTGTAGGCTGGACACTTTTCTGACGAAGCTGTCTTCCCCCACAAAACACACGAAACCAGCCAATCTCGTTCTTTGTGTGTCCATAACGTTTGGCACCTGGCCGCGATCTGCGTTCAAAGATGTCATTTTTTGTTCCGTTGCCCCTGCGTTATTGTAGACGTTGATGCACTGTGCAGCCGTCAATTTTGAAGTGTTCAACCGTTTCTTCGTTATAAATGAATTTTGGACGATGATGACCGTTCTGTCTCGGATAAGAGTATCTCCAAAGCACTTTACAAGTTTCTTCAAAACGGTTGCATATTGACTCACTGTTTCTCTGGTCTGCCGATTCCTATCGAAAAACTGGAAGCGTTCAAACGTTTCATTTGATTGTCCCAAACATTATGCCGTCATTTTGCAAATGCTTACGCTCGGTTTGTTTCCCCCATCGTCGTCCGCGAATCCAGTTCACAATCCAGTACACAAGTGTTAGTTTATTGGGAAATCTTGCTGAATTAGTTTATCACTTGGCGGATTCCATATGACGGTAATGTGGTTTGAAAACTGAGTACAAATGTAGGCTGTGTGGGCTTTTTGCATGTCTTCGTACTGTTGTGATCCAAGAGCGCGGACGGCACAAAGGTTGTATATTCGACAAACCAACACATGGGTTAAGCATTTAAACAAGACCTGAAACAAAACCACTCATTTGCACACGGTATTCGGCCTAAGACATTTTCGGTTGCCGCAGACGTCAATGCTCAGTTCCATTAAGTAGCAGGGACCACTATGAGCGATGCTGCACTCTGATGTTTCTTCCTGCATTTTTCCTGCGGCTTGTACGATGTCAAAATATATGCTCCAGTCCTACTACTGAATAGCCGTGGTATGAGTAGTATGTTACGATCTCTCAACTTCACTGCAGTAGTTCTTGTGATGGAATGCTCGCCACGTGAGTGTACGTCGTCCCGGTTGCTAGTTCTGGTCCTGTCAAAGCCCAGAGCTTTTATTGTTGAATTTGTTCTTTATCTGTTTATATGCCTACTTATTATTACCGAGCGTGTAATGGTTTCACCAACGGAGCCACTGTTTTCCATGACCTATAGTGCAATTACTTGGCCATGTTTGTGAATAGTAGGGGATTCTAGTTTATATAAATTGCGCGTCATTCACGAATGATCGCAATTGTCACATTCTTGTAGACTCTCCAGTCAGCCTCTATCAAAACAAACCACTAGACTCGAGTTTTGCCCGTATCAGAGCGCGTCAGTAATGCATATCCTTTCCACGGCCAGGACTAGAACTCTAGACACGCTTTCATGAGGCAACCGTGTTAATCATTGCATCGTTGACCTCACACTAGGCACGACTGAATCATTCTATGCAAATTCTCAGCCACATTCGCTTGCAAGTTCAGCGGCTCAGTGACTTTCTTTCAGTATATATAGACGTGGCATATAAGCGGACAGTGGCCGAAGGGTTCAATTTCGCACTGATTTCGACCGAAGCGAAATTGCGCAATGAGTTGGGGGCATATATGTGTGCATGTGTTTATGTCCTGACCTTTTCTGCTACCCTGTCGTAGTGATCAGGCTTGTGTGTTGTGTTGATCCGACGGGCTATGCTGGCTAAGACTTCGTTCTTCGCAGGTTCAATTATGTCAGATTGGTCAAAGGACAGCAGCCAGCTAAAAGGCAGATACCAGCATTGGCCGGCTGAGCAAAATGGTCTCACTCACACTTCTCCTGGTCTCATTCTTTATGGTTTACACTGGGTACGTGGTGTGTGAATGGAACCACATTGATCGTTTGCTCTGAAAATCAACACATGACGATACGCTTCGAAACCATAACAAACAAGTACACTCATTTGCAGGTAACATTGATCCAAGGACGTCACGGTTCATGTATGAAAAATACTATTTCATGTCCACGTGCACTCCAATGTTTCTTGTATTTTCCGCCGGTTACTGTACTATCCAAATGCATGCTCCTGTCTTGCCACTAAGCAGAAGCGTGAGTAGTATAGTGTGGTCCCCCGTCCCTACTACATCAGGACAAAGTATCCCTGAAACCATTTACTAACGCTTTCATGATTGTAAACTCCAACCAATTTGCTCAAAAACGTCTGAGTACATACAGGGCGATGTGCTCATCAGTCTGTTTGAAATCTTCGAGGAATGTGCTTGGATCGTGGAATTTATTCGGTTGATTAGTTTACAATCGTAATTCGACAACGAGAAATAACGTAAAGTCGGGTTTGCTGACGTCATTTATGAGAATTACTAGGAGTTGAATGAAAGAGAAAGTATACCAGATAGATCCGGAACAATACTGTTAACTGTGACATAGGTGCTGATCTTCGCCAAAGACCAACGTCGGTTGGCGTTGCATGAAAGGATGGATATGTGGACTATTTGCAACAGTCATTACATTGTTAGATTTACGTTCTGTGTTAAAAGGTGGTGAAATAGTCGGTGTATATTCCTCATTGTTTTGTGAAACAGAAAACCAACCGGATGTAATCGTCTTATCATCATCATCATCACATCAGCCATGAGCCTGACCAGAATATACTGTGGCTCGGGCCGCCGCTCACCTCAACATTGACGTGGAATATCCTAGAAGAAAACGTTACTAAGAAGATTGAAAATTATTAAAACAAGACTAAGTGGAAGAACTAGAAATGGTATGGATACAGATCCGCCATTGACTGCGACACTTAGCCATCTCGGATAGCGTCTCTAACCAGCGGTTTGAGTGATCACGAGGACCTCAGCCAGGCAGGCGACACCTACCCACTTTGCTCAATGGAGCAGTCAAGGTCTTCATATTTTGTGACCACGTTGTTGCTTGACCACCACGTGGTTTGACCCAACTGTTGGTGGCCTCAGCGTACAATGCGCGGTACGGTAAACGATTAGGTGACATACGGAGTACGTGACCCAACCATCGCAAGCTGTGTACCGTGATTAATTGACCAATTGATTGCGCATCCTGAGCGTTCCGGAATACGCGCCGGCGAACTGCCACATTGCTCACGCGATCAGTCCACTTAATATGGGTTTTTGATTGTAGCAAGTGTACTTCAAAGTAAGTTGCAGGAAATCTTTTTCGAATTATCCAAATAGATTAACTACTTTCTCTACGATACTGTGTTGCTTCTAAACTGGCCTTTTTCACGATTCAAATTTATCATGGGCTTGACTTCCATAAATTTCGGAACACACTTCATACTATTCGTGAATTTGTATCTGTCATTTATATTCACAGTGAGATGTCACTCACACACGACAGCTTCCTTGTGTGTTTCTTTCAGATAGGGGCTACCATATGATTTTCAAGTTGAATATCAACCACAATTGATCTCGGCTCCTGCATTCCCATAGAATTTCCAGTCAGCTCGTTTCGAATTGCACAAGTGCTAGCCTCGAGTCTCGCTCTCATTAGAGCTCGTCAGTAGTGCATACCCTGGCCACTGCCGGGACTTGAACCACGGACACGCTCTTCATGAGGCAACCGTGTTTACCACTGCGCCATTGACCTCACATTAGGCACGACCGAATTATCGTATGTGAACGCTCAGTCAGTTTCGTTTGTGAGTAATGATCATACCATATTAAAGAAGCAAAGTTTTCACTATTCTGACCTTGGTGCCTAGATGAGTCATGTGGGATAAAGATGCCAAAACAACCGCGCTTAGGAAACTAAGGAGGTGATTGGTAGACAAGTTTTTTTGGTAATCCACTTAGTTCACAACCTGGCCAACAATGTTTACAACTGTCTGTTTTTTAAACTGATTTCGTGCTTATTCAGTTTAAATTTGGACCTCCGTGCTGTAGAATTCTGCTCTAACACTTTCCGTCAATAGAATTCACTTCAGAACTACTACATCTGTTCAAGGACACTTAAGTAAGTATTGATGAACATGTAAGCATTCGAAATGGTTGTCACCTGTGCACAAAAAATAAACCCATTAAATTAAACGGATGAGCAAAAAATACATACTGAATCAACTTGTATGCGGACTCAGGTTCAATTCGAATAGGTTATCTATGCTCGAAAATGACTGAGAATTCACATTTCGAGAAGAAAAAAATTGAGCAATCGATAACACTATCTGTCACTGACATTCGTTTGATCAAAATGACACATCGGTGACTATAGGTTGAACACTCAAAGGACCCAACTACCTTTGTCACGTGTCACCCCTTGAAAAACGGCGAACTCTGGAATCAGCATTTTTGACCAGTTATATCAATCCCTATCCTAACCCGCTTATTGATTATGCACCCCTCTAGTTGTTTGCTATATAAAAAAAACGTACCCATGTTATTGTAAATTTCGTACTGAGGAGTCAATACGAAATGCTTACATCTACCGGTGTTCGTGTTCTAACTGCTTTGTTCAAACGATCTCATTTTTGTTTGGATTTCTAAATGCCCCTGTTTTATCAGTAACTGCAAACGTGTTAATGACCCATGGCCTATGAATATCGCAATAATTTGTTGATTCTTATCTCACCTGTTTTAACTAGCTCCAAGATTATGATTTGTTTGTCCGATTAAAAGGAGCACCTGCACCCGAAGTGATACTTTAGTTGTGACTAGGATTTCTCAGATTCCTATTTGAATTATTTAACCAGTAACTCTACAACTTCTCCGATATCGGTCGATATTACCGAGACTTAGACCAACTAAATTTCTGTAGTTGACTTTGCTCTAAAAGTACCGTTTGGAACGAAAATATTTAGATTCCGTCCAGTTTTTTAATGAAAATGAGACGTGCTGTTTCGTAAGAACCAGGCTCTAACGGAATGCTGCCGTTTAAATGAAAAAGTATATATGCAGATTGTGTTTGAACATCAAAGCAATGTCAAGAAATACATCTGACGTGATATTAATCAAATGCTTGAAAAACTGATTGTCAAGAGATTATGAATGTTTTTTGTTGAACAGATGTTTTTCACAATTTCGCCCCGATCAACTACAGTCAATAGACCCACAACTATTCCGTCTAGAGTGAGCGTCGGAAGTTTGTAAACATGACGTTCCATTAGTATCAATTGTCAAATTGGTTGAACAATGTGCGGTACAATGCTTACTTAGTGGAAAATGTTGGAATGTCTGTGCAAACTGAATCCTGTTTCCCAATCGTTCATTTATTCTAGTTTCTTAGATAACTTTTATGACTATTTGGGAACGTTCGTTTTGTATTGCTTATAATTATATTATGCTTGTATATTTCTCTAATTCACCGATTTTCAGCCGCTCTAAGCACGAATTTGAGTTAGGTGTTTCAGTCAGCCTATTTCCATCTGGCGTTCTGAATACTTTGCCAGGACACTGTACCATTCCGTTGACCAGGCTGTATTGATTAATTATTTTTGAGTGGACTGAACACGCATTACTCAGTGAATACTCATGAATGCGCTCGTACCGTTCTAATACTGTCTATTTTTAGCAAGAAGATTTATCAAAAAATAGACAGTACTGAAACTGTACGGGGGCATTCAGAAGTATATGTAACGAGCAAGAGCGATCGTAATATACTACTCACATCGCTGTTATTCAGTTGTGGGGTCCAGAGCATATATTTTGACATCGAAGTAGCCGCACGAAGAATGCATGAAGAAACATCGGAGTGCAGCATCGCCTTAAGTAGTCCTTGCTACGTAAAGGAACTGAGCATTGGCATTTGTGGCAATTGAGATGGTCTGGGCCGAGTACCGTATGCAAATGAGTGGTTTTGTTTGTGGTCCTGTTCAAACGCTTGTGTTGCTTTGCTGAATAAACAATCCCTGTTCTATCCCTGTTGTTGACTCACTAAGCGCGTTCGTTTCTGATGGCTGACTGCATGAAATACTCATTCGAATTAGCACCACGTTTTCAGCAAACCTCATTGACTTCACTCAGTGTGTATTTTCACGACTTCATCTCTGTATCTATTGACGTGTCTTTTCAGGGGAATATTATAACATTTGTGTTTCTTTTTTCTGAAAAATATTGAAAAACTCATCCTTCAATTCCGCAAAACTGTCGACGTGAGTTTCAAGGTTTTTTTATGAGCACAGATTAACGATATGGCTCTGATAGGTTATAGTCGGCACTTCAAAGTGGTTGCATAACTTAAACCGTAAAAGCAGTCGTGTTCGACCAGTGCTTGACGTAATCAGGGCTCCTAACTCTATCAGAAGCGCTAATGTCGGTGCCAACTACATATTGCTTTGTACATCATTTTGACATTATTGTTGACTACGGACACTGCCAGAGCAAATACACTAGCTGTGTCACATAACGTAGTGCGATGCATCAAGTCGAATGGATGCAGCATACCACACAGTGTGTTGAACTACACGATACCGCTAGGTACACACCAGCTCGTCATTAGTACGCTATCTGCGAAATTATCTCTATTCCATCCTCTTTCATACCGTCTGGATTAATCGTTATCTGCCGAATAAATGCAAACTTAACAATTCTCAATTACATATTTTCCTTTTCATGCTAGTCTCCACATTTTACTGTCACTCTTTCTACTTGCTGACAGACCTTTATTGCTTGTATTGGTATATGTCTATATCGTACACTTTATTCTCCTGATATTGATTATGGACATGTGATATCAATATCTATCATTTTAGTGAATACGTAAAGGCTATATCAATTATGGTTAGGCAACAGTATTGTATTGTAGAATAGGGGACAATTGTACGGTAGAAACTGCAGGTAGCAGCAAGCGGACAAGATTTTGCTTTGAGGCGGTAGACTGTACAATGTCCACACACGAGAGTAGTCAGGTTGAAACTCATTTGCCCAACCAGAGTCAAGCGCAAAGCTCCGGGCGCACTGGTATGATATGAACAGCGGATCGTGCACACGGGCCTTCCACACAGACCAGCACGTTATCTGCATGCGTACACGTAACAGGACACAACAATCCCGATGACATAAAATCTGATTGTTTGCTTTACCGTTGAGTTAAAATTCCGTTAGACCAATATAACAGAAATTAACATCTGTGATTATCCTGATAAAGGCTCATTCGAATGTGCACTGACAAAAATGTCAACATTCTGAACTTTCGGGACTAGGAGTTGTCAGCAGTATGAACGGTTCCCGTTGATGATATCTTGATTTTTAATGAATCAAACAATTTCTATATCCACAGAAATAAGTTACACCCTAATATTCATGACAAAATGAGAGGAAAAAACCCGTAGGCACACGAATCGTAGTTGATAACTGCTATAGTAATCGCGTTCCGTGCCAATTACTTACGTGGTTCTATAAAACGATGTGCGTAATGGTGTCAGTGAATGTTTGAAAGCCGTACAATTTAGTTGATAAATGTTTAGCACAAAAGACTATGTTATAACTCTATGTATTCAAGTTCAACAAAAGAAGCGCTCTCTCCAACTTGCTATTCGAAATAAATGACCAAACTACGACCGAACTTTTGAGACACAACCGACATGTTCTCAGCCACTCAACAATGTTTTTGTATTGAATATGACCAGTAAACTTTTGGAGAGTAGTGCATAAAAGCCTAGCTCTTACGATCTCCCATATTCCTTTGCCTACGATAATGGTCATATCGACCAAACGGTTTGAGGCTCAGGCGATTGTATCGCTAGATGGTTGCTCAAATGTCTTAGAGGATAACTAGAGTTGTCATCTGAGAAAAACGCGAATAAAAATAAAAACGTTGATCACATCCGTTTCCGAGTGAACAGAATTAACAAGACGAAGTGTTGATCTGGCAGAAGTATTGACAAACTGTTAATTAGTGCACATACAGTAAATCGGTGAGGAATGAAAACGTTGACGCTAGCCATCTGCTATTGTTGAATGGAGTTAGTCAGTTATAAACGAAGGGATATTTGCATGTTGCATTCAAAGGGCTTATTTTTATTGTGGGAATTCATAACTACATCCGAACCGGATTGAAGGCTACTCTAATAAGAACGTAGTTTTCTCGTTTGGATAAACTATCAGTCAAACTTTCTGGATAACATACATCGGGCTCGAGTTTTACTGTGGTTATTGCTCATTAGTGGCGCACATTTTTACCATGGCTAAGACTCGAACCTCAGTTCACGTATTTGTGATGCGAGTTTTTGGGCCACTGCACCTTTGACCTCACATTAGGAACTGTTAAATTACCGCATCTTAACATTCATCCACAATTCTCGACTTTTCCTTGATACATAAAATGTCTGTCGACAAGCCAAACTACATCCATCGTTTCAACTTGATGGAAAGATTGTGACGGCGGAGTCGTCTCTTGTAGTTATTAGTTCAACTACTTTTTCTCTCTGGAGGTGATTGGATAACTTGAGTGGTGTTCACAAATGATTATGGTAAAATACCTAATAAGTTGGAGCATACTCAGTGGATGATCAGTGGAAAAGTTTGCAAAGCGCCATGTTCACAGACGCATGGACCGGAGTCCAACGCCTGGTATTGACAATGATATGGACTACTGATGAAAACTCAGTTTTGAAAAAGGCCAACTAAACTTTTTTATTTGCACTGTCCACATGCAAATATGACTGAATGTTTAAGGATGATAATTTCATCGTGTCCAATGGCATGTCGCTAGCACAGTGGTCAACGCGGTTATTTCGTCTGAACATGGATTGAGTTCAAGTCCCAGTCGTGTTATCAGTGAAGGACTCAAACAAGATCGAAACTGGGGTCAGGTGTTTTTTGTTCGAAAGGGATGGTTGAAAATTCAATAGGAATGTGATAGGTGTAATCAGCTGCTAGTGGCGTTATTGTAATCCAACCCAAATTCCCTACTACCTGGTAACAATTTCTGTTTGCTTTAGTTACTCACTAAATTGCTTTCGTAATCAATCAGTTTATACTATCACCTCTAGTTTGTCCTTCATCAATCTGCAGCTTCCTGATTGGCCATTTGATTACGTCTTATCGTGTTCGTCTGCTGTCGCATGTCGTACAGTTTTTAAGTTCTGCAACTACTTCACCTATATGATACACACATTCAAGTGGGCTATCGATTGGAGTGAAGAGAGTGTCTCAGTTTTCCTTCCTTTCGTCACGATCAGGCAGGTTGAACACTATCCACATAAGTTTGTGACTAAAATTGTGGATTTAACCACTCGGTCATGCCCATTAACACGCTATTCACATAAACGCGAGGACCGGAATGCAAATTCTGAGGTGCACTACTGATGAGCTCTAGTAAGAGCGAACCTCGCGTCTAATGATTTTTTCTGAAGAGTGAATGAGAACATTGCGGCCAAATATGAGTAATGTTCGATTTAAAGTAATATAACTCCCCTGAATTCAGTCATTAGATTCAAATATGTTCTATCGTAACCGGTGTTGTGAGCCAAGAACACGGATGGCGTAAGGATTATTTATTCAAGAAAGCAACACGTGGGTTATACGTTTCAACATGACAACAAACAAAAACACTCATCTGCGTACGGTACTGGTCTCAGAATGTCACGGTTGCCACAGACACCAATGCTGAGTCCCTGCATGTACCGAGAACCATTTCGTGCCATGCTGTATTCCGATGTTTCTCGTATTTTTCTTGCGGCTACTTCAAATTTCAAAATCCATGCATTTGTCCCACTAATGAATAGTGGTGGTGCGAGTAGCATAGTACGATAGCTCCTCTTCACTACACTGGTTGAATTGGATGCACTGTACAAAGTGTACGCGATTACCAAGCGCATCAACATAGGTATCAACACACTCAGATTTTTAAATTATATCTGAAAGATTTCTTTGGAAACCTGTCACGTTACCTGAGCGTTACTCAAATGTGACAGCAGCTTTTGTGTTTACCTAGTAGTTTCAACCAAATACTATCCCAAAACTATACTCGTTTTGTTTTGGTAAAACTAGTATGTATTAGATACCTTGCCGTAACTTGAACTGGATCTGCTGTTTGAGTTCGGTTGAAGTAGCCATGCAGACAACTGTACGATTGACCTCACGTAGTCACGACTCATTTATCATATCTGAATGTACAGCACAATTCCCTTGTGAATACTGCTCAGGGTGTCCATCCCCTCGAGTGAAGTCACAAGTACTGCCTGTTTTGACTACAATTAATGAACCTGCAACACAGAATTCTTGGTTACGGGAGTTAGCTGTTAAGGGTATATGTGATATCCCTAGTTCGAAATTTCTTGCCCTAAGCCGACAAATTATCACCGTGAAGAATCATTCACAATTTGTTTGTTCATGTGTAGTTTGTGTTAGCTCTCGAACCGCCGGTTCTGGATATCATCATAGTTAAGAGAACGGATATATCTGTTCAATGTTCTATCTATCGAAGTAATACTTGGACTAGTCAGTACATACACTTTGACAACTTTGTTCCAATGACATATAAAAGGGGGTTGGTGTGTACATCGTTTGACCGGGCTAAACGATTTTACACTAGTAACACCATGAGTGATGATCTACGTCAAACAGAGCAGACTATTAAACTAAAGCTATGCGGAAGCATTCATGCGAAAATTTCACACGAGTAGTGCGCAAAGTAATTCGTACCCCACAGTTCTCAAAAAGCAGTAGCAGTACAACTGTCAATCAAAGGAGACAACGTGTACCGATTAGTCGTCCGCTTTCGATCACCTTCTTTGCCGCGAGGCCAATGGTTGTATACAGAACGGTCCGGATTCCCACACTCCCGGTCAAGCAACCAAGACGTCAGTTCACCCAACCAAATGTAACTTATGAATAAAAGTGTTGATGCGGAGCATCCTATATTGGCAGAATTTTGCGCCAGCTTGTGACCAGGTTTACTGAACGCTTATTAAAATGAGTTAAACAAACGCTCATGCAACCAGGCACGTTGACAGCAAACACCTGGAAGCAGCCAGCGTCATCAATCATCGAGCTTCACATGATGACGCAACATGTGACTGACTCATCAAGTCATTTCGTGTTCTGTTCTCGACTCGAAACAAACGTTCACTACGACACGCCGAGGCCACTGCAAGCAGATACCGCTACCCCACTTTGTGCATACAAAAAAATGTGCTGCCTTGACAGCAACCAAACTGGTTTTGAACTCCAACCTTTTTACCGCTCTGTGGTCCAGAATTTTGTGCATTTAACTCGTTTGTAGTAAACACCAGTAAAAATATAGTGATGTCTGTCTGGGCATAAATTTGTCTGTTTCATTCAGATTTGCAACGGGAAATGACTGATTCGACTTCTAACATTATAAAGAAGATTGTTTGGTAAATGCCGATTACTGGATATATGGTCATTTTACACCTTTTTATTTCTTCGTCGACTCACTGCAGTTCGGGAGTTAAACATCAGAGAAGAACAGGTAGGGTTTCGTCCTGGCCGGAGATGTATAGATCATATTTTTACCCTTCGTCAAATTTTTGAGCAGCGTCATGTATACCGCCGACCAACAATTGCCGTATT
The DNA here is from genome assembly GCA_014338405.1 of Paragonimus skrjabini miyazakii. Classification (NCBI taxonomy): domain Eukaryota; kingdom Metazoa; phylum Platyhelminthes; class Trematoda; order Plagiorchiida; family Troglotrematidae; genus Paragonimus; species Paragonimus skrjabini miyazakii. The sequence continues at coordinate 112 of JTDE01021324.1, read as the reverse complement.
TCTCGACTATAAAGGTGCGTTTGATTCGGTGGATCGATCTACACTTTTAGAGTCGCTTAAACGCAGGGGTGTACCGACCAAGTATGTGAACATACTGTCGGCGCTCTACTCC
>JTDE01021323.1:0-15539 GCA_014338405.1 Paragonimus skrjabini miyazakii | reverse complement strand
CTTCAAACACATCGCCGGAGGCTCAACAAAACAATGTTCCATACAAAACAAATCCATCGAGTTTCGAACCAGATCATTATCAACATCACATACCTCCTGTGAAATAAGCCATTGTTCAACCGCTTACAGTTCTCCAACCTCTCGCATAAATATTTACACATTCACATGCATATGCGTATTTTATCTTGATTACAAGAAATACAATTGTGGTTGGGAAACAGTGTACTTTTTTAAATGAACAACCCTGGTTGCATCGCGTAAATCGAGAACTCTCCGGTGTGTCAAATAAGAAACCCGTCCGGGATTTTGCAGTGTCTACTCATTTTATGAGAAAGCCCGTCGTTAATTTGGGCACTCTGGTTCTTAAAATGTTTTTTTTTAAAAAAAAACATTTTCAGACCTAATGTTAGCATTTAAGCGTTGTTTGGTGCAGTCAGAACAAAGTCTATGATTCTATTGCCCAACTGGGTGACTTTGGCTGAAACTAGAGGAATTTTCGATTATCTGATTAGAAATCAAGTTTATAAGACTCAAACATCTTCAGACTGAACACGGTAACCCGAACATTACACCAGATTGTGTTGTCATCATTAGCGCCACTATTGACTACAACAAACCACTGGTTGGCTTTGAAGCATAACTGCCGAACAAACAGAGAAAAATAAAACCACAGTTTGCTAGTAAAAGGAAGAACAGACATGGTGCAGCGACTAAAGAAAATGTAACCGTTCTAAGGAAACCGGTAATCGAAACGCGTTTTCTCTACGACGGAATCACGGATTTATTCATCTTGTTTCCCATCAGACCCTAACGTTATTGAGATTTTTTAAAACAGAACTTAATTATCTATGTTTCATTTGTGTACAGTGTTCCTTGAAAATTTCCGTCATACACGTGAAGGGAACTAACACACATCCCGTACAGTACGTCAGACAACACCATTATCCATCATAAACCATTCCACTCAAAGTATCGGTTCCATTAAAATGCCACCGTCCAAACGTTCATTTATAATGGGAGTATAAAAACCCTTTCATTGATAACATGTACTATTGTTGTGACCGCAAAAGACGCTTGATCTGCAAAATAACTTATTGCAAGAACTCCCGTACAAGTTATGTTAAACATGGGACCACAAACACACTAATTTGCACGGCTGACGTGCATTCACACACATTGGGTAGCAGCACGTTGGTATTCGCCCTGATATCCCTTTCCCCGCGGCGCGTACATCCTATTCCGGTAGTCGCTTCTGGTCCGTCCTCTTCCTAGCGTTGACGCTTGTCCTTTTGTTCCTGAAGTCGCTTATGAGTAGTATTGTACTCGCAACGAAACTGCCTGTTACACAACACTATCTATGACTGCTAAAACTAAACTGTTGACTTTAATAGGTAACTTAGCAGGTCGCCTTGTTTGTATATCTGTATAACCTTAGGTCACCGTGTGTTCAATTCAATTTGTCGATCTGAACGGAAAATTCCGCTTGCATTAAATCACACTGTTTAACCGTGCTTAGCGAAACAGGATATAATCAACGTGGTGAGTGAAATACTGTTGTAAACCCTCCTAAACGGTACACTGGTTCGATCTCGGTATAGTGGTACGCTCGATAAAATCGGATTCTCGTCCCGGTAATAATTCACACGAAAATCTCGGTCCCGAATAGTACCGCGTCTGTTCCCGTAATCACTCTCAGGGCAAGCCAAAAGGCGTTCAAAATAAGAAGCTTTGTTCCGCTACCAAACGGGTGCGGGGTAGGACGACAAGTACAAGTTATTTGTAGGGCACGTCATGAACACACATCCCCCCATCATGAGAAACAGTTAGGACCACACATGTGTATAGCGGTATAAAAAAGTCTCAACCGATTTTGAACCGTTCTGCTGGTTCGGACTGAGTCGAGTGATTTTTTTCCTTCGCTCTCACGACGGAGGCGCCCTTGGGCCGGTCACATGGTGGAGCGCCCTAACAAATACACTTGGATTTGTTTTCCTCTTCTGCGATCCATAGTGAAGGTGTATTGGAGACTATTTGCAATTTTATTATTCAACCTATGGTTACACAGTGGTCACTTACAGGTTCTCTCGATTATCATTAGTGAGATATGTGTCTCTCTTAACCGGCGTACAGCATCAACGAACTGCAAATAGGTGACTGACTGTACATAACAATGAGTGATTATTGTATATTTATCTTACTGCGAAAAATACAAATGCAGTCTCCAAAGTGCGTCCGTCGGATCGGTTGGACACACCAAAGTCTACCGCACACAGGATACTCAAGATTTGTAAATATTGGCTGTAAAGGGAGGCCTGAATACAAGGGCTCCAGTTACTGGCTGTGAACAAGTGAGAGTCATCTCATAAGTGACATGTAGTTGACGATACTTACTCACTAACTAATAGATTGCTCATAGTGAGTAGTATAAACGCCACATTCTGCCAATCCATTATTCTCCACTCTCCGAACTGAACATAACCCAAAGCCTATAATGTGGCTACGGGTTGCAGAAACCAAACAAGCTTGATCAACGTGTGTTGAAGTACAGTGTTGAATAATTGCTAGAACAAATGAGAATGCTTGGTTGCGTTCGGCTTTAGCAAGACTGCTTAGTATCAGATTACACATTATATGTAGGAGGATACTTCTATAAAACATCTGGACAAGGATACAGTGGATTGACAGAGTGACCCTCCAGGATATCTGGCTATCAGTCTACTATGCTGGAGCCACTGTAAGCATGGAGTCTGTAGGGAACGTTCACAAACTCTGGTAGAACAAAAAGTGACCCTTATCTCTGAATGCAATACACTCTTTGAGGATACTTCACAACATTTGTTGTCTTCATGCCTAAATAAATAGCTTACATAGATTGCTGAATCACATAACTCTCCATGATACAGTGTACAGGTCACGGGATGACAAACTGGGGCGAGATTAGCGGAACAACACCGTACTTGTTCACGTTTTCTCAAGTACTCTGTACGTGAACAGCAACAGTAATTCGCCTTGTCGTCCAGTTCCGCGACTTCCATTTAGATAAGTGGGCTTGCAACAGCATTCACTTTTGAATACTGCTCACTTGACTGAATTATCCCGACAGGAAACAGTGTTCTGTTGAATGCAGATGGATCAAATCTGGTTGAACGTAGTATGCGCGACCAGTTAATATATTCATCAAATCTGCCGTATATTGCTCAATGAGTTAGATCAATTCTGTGATTTCAGCTTAAGTGAGAAGTTCCGACAGTTGGGTGATCGAATGCAACTAGAAGGACAGCTACTTTATCTTCTCTCTGGCTGATTAGGTAACCTGAACATTACTAGTAAATCCGTGTGAATGAGTAATGCAATATGATATTTCAATCGTAGTTAATAGGATGTCACTGGCACACTGATTAATTTAATTTTCACAGGAGAACATGGACCAGAGTTCCAATTCCGATCGTGGCAAGGATATACAATACTGATAAACTCCGTCAAAGGTAAAACTTGAGCACCACACCTCCTCTAAACTGATCAGATGAAAAGTGTTCCTAGATGTGAAAATAGAGAACAAATTTGAGTGGGCTTTCATTCACGTGAATTACCTGTAACTACCTATGATAGATTGCGATTTCGAAATAAGTTTTCTCAAGCCGTTCATCTGACCAAATGTATGATGGTTTCAACTTCCTGAGGTTTAACTACCTGGGGAACGTCTGAGTCCCATTGGTATCTGTTCGTCAGTTGTTTAATCTTGGACGAGCTGAGCATAGGAATTATCTTTCAAGTGTGGGTGAACAGAATAAGACATGAATAAGACATGTTACAAAACACCCGTTTCTATAATAAAAAATAACGTCTTAGACATCGTCCAATGAAATTTCGGCCTCAATATCACGAAACAAGGCTAACAGGTGACGCTCTTGTCTCTCACGTCGTTCGTGCATGCATCTTCGCAAGTTGGTGTAGATGAGCACGAGCACGGGCAGCATAATCACCATCCACGCCATTCGTACGTCCACTGCCAGTTGTCTCAAGGTCCACTGAGGGGGCTGCACATTCAGAATAAACGTCTGTAATAAAGGGGGGTAGCGGTAGAAAGTAGACAGCTGTAACCGAACGTGAGCAGTGTTGATGGGAAGCGAATCGTGATAACATAATCACATTAAAATGATAACTTCAACATGTGTCATTTCTGCGTGTTCTCATTGGATATGCGATCAAAAGTGTACATCCCTATTGAGAAGTATACAAGTACTTACAAGTACCCATTCACACAAAAACCATGCGAAATGGTTGGTTTGATGGCTGTTCCTCTCTCTTCGTTGTCGTCACCGAGTCTCACGTCGGCGGTGAAAATTTGGTAATATCGGCCGTGGCTTTACTCTGATAGACAATCGTATGTCCATAGACAAGATGACAAATTTCGTACATCCGTTACTTCCCAGATTCTTCTTGAATCGTTTTGCGACTATGCTTGGTTCTTTGGCGCGCTCTCATCTTGAGCTAGATATGTAAACTTACCGTTCTCACTTTGTGAGGGGCATTGATCTTATTGAGAAGATCCAACGAAGCCACGCAGAGCAGAGAATGACATATCGATCACTAACCTATTCAAACAATTTATGGACACTGTCGATATGTTAGAAGGATTTGTTCTTGATGTTTAGGAATGTTCATCAACTCAGTTATCTGTTACTCAGCACAACTAGCCATCTTAGAGAAACAACCTAGCCATCTGATTTGCTGGGACTATTCTTCTAGCGTCCGGATGTGTTCAGTCTAGAACAGCAGAGATTCAACACACGTGATCGGTACACCACGTCGAGTCTTCAGATATTTTGATAATCAAAAACATTGCTGCAGATAGAACAACCGGTCGATCTCCCAGATCCCGTTAGTCTGTTGTTGCTTGCTGTAAACTTAAATGCTTTTGTTGTATTTTTGATAGGGTGTGGTTGCGCCTTTTCTTCGTATATTTCTTCCGAGAATTTATCATCCGCAATTGCGTTACTGTTGCAATTCCCAATCTGAACGTGTTTACCAGTCTGCCCTTTTCCTGATAACGTTCAGGCTCCACCTATTTGTAAATTTCCCATCAATCCAGTGCATTCTCTGATAAAACAAAATAGCAGAGTAACTACTGGAAGTGAGACCGCATCTGTCAGTTAGAAATTATTGTTTTCATTGATAAGCCTCGTTGTTTGTTTTCTAGTTCACGAGTGATTCAGTTGTATAACAATGATTTTCACGATACTGATCACGACTGGCAGATATCTAATGTTTCCACTTACCAAATCTGCAAGTAATATCTTTCGGGAAGCTTCTGTGGAGGAATTTGAAAGAGTTTGTTCCCTTGATGAACTCAAATATAACTATGAAAAGACACAATTCATGTGATGTTCTCTGGAGTAACATTTCGTACATTCTGATCACACATGGACATGTGACTAATTTTAAACGAGTCAAAATTCCACAGAGCGGAAGTCGTGGCTTAAGGGATTAAACAGACAGACACCAAAAAAATGAAAAATCAAAATTGTGGGAATGCCGACTACCAGGGTAGCTGCAGTGTCAACACTAATTGTTTTTGAACACACAGGAGGGAACTGTGACTTTTAATAGCCAAAGCATCAGCAAACTGGAGTATGTGTTTCCGGTTGCTCCAAAAAATCACCGAGAACGCGTCAGAAAATTTGACTGTGTCCTGTTTGTATTATGTGCTTTGCAACGGATGATGCGGGGTGCCGTCCATCGGCATTTATACAGGCTCCTGACGTTTCTAACTGCGCCTCCAGCCATTTGGGTACATGCTCCTTGATACGAACAGCCAGTTGTCGGTTTGTCCTCCCTATGTAGCTCATACTGCAGCTACACGAGTATTTGTATAAACAGTGAGATGTGACAGACGTAAACTGTTTGTTTGTGTTGTAAACCCTCGAAAGGATACGTCGGTTCGGCCTCGATATAGTGGTGCGCTCGACAGAAATCGGATTCTCCTCCCGGTGATAATTTACACGGAAATCTCGGTCTCAAAAATACCGCGACCGTCCCCGCATTTGCTCTCAAGACAAGCCAAAAGACGCGTGCAAAAAACAGGCTTGTTCCGCCCCAAAACATGTGCAACCAAGGCGAAAAAGTTCGAAGTATTTATAGGGGATGTGGTGACCAAAAAAACATTCCCAAATCATAAGATAGAACAGTCACCGAAAAAAATTGTTAGGGTCACTAATGAGCATAGCGGAATAAAAGTCGGGCGGGTACAGTACTAACCAAGGTCACCTCTCGACCCTTCTGAACAGCTCCGCTAATTACGACTGATTCAATCGTTTTCTTTTCTCGAGGACGGAGGCGGTTTTGGAGGGAAAAAGAATGAACGCCCCAACAATTCGTAACCGGGGCGACTAGTAGAGTTCTCGTTCGTTGTATTATACGCAGCATTGCAGCGTTATAAGTCCTGGATACGGTAGCTGTTAGACGCTTCCTCGTCATTGTTGGCCAGCTGTCCCCTAGAAACGGGAGTTTTAAATACACCGTCCTCCTCGATACCGTCGTCATCTCCACAGTTGAGATCACCGCTTTCCTGTACTTTCCAATAAATCGCACGGGTACCCGTTGACCTGCTAGAGTGTCTGTCAGTAAGCCCAACTCTAGCTGTAGGTTGTCTTCTGTGCAAATCCTCCGTGCTCTGTGGAAAAGCGTCCTGACTAAACTTCTCTTACGCTGCACCGGACAGAAGCTTTCAAAATGCATGTACTGTCTAGTGTGTTTAAAATTAGTTACATGTCCATGTGTGATCCGAATGTACGAAATGTTACTCCGGAGAACGTCGTCTAAATCACGTATTCAAATCTGTAAGTCACCGAAGGTGTCCTCGATCTACAAGAGCTTATCTTGAAGTAAATAACTATTTCACAATGATAATTTACTACTTGCTCTTCTAAATCCATACTTCAATCTGTAATGATGTCAGTAGAAATCGTTCGATATTGTGCACGAATGTCTATCTTACCCAGGATCTGGTGCAGTAGTGTATGAAGGCAGTGTAAATTATGCTCTCTGAGCGACTCAGCGTATCAGTTGTACAACAATGCCCTTCTGATCGCTATGTAACGTACGCAGCTACTCATAACCACACAGAGCATAACAACAAATGTCATCAACACATCGGCGGTACATATGAAGACTCTGAGTGTTAGGTTGAAGTTGGAAGTTTACTTCGTTCAAGAACATTTCTGCCAACAATAAACCCAATGGGGATCCCATTGGTAGCCCGTCCGATCGTCGCTACAAATTGCCGTTCAACATCAACCGGACATTGAAGATGCATTGTAAAAGTAGTTCTTTTAAGTCTGTTTTTTGGTCATTCGAATGTGGTTTCCAGTTGCTTTATTTGACCCCACAAAGGTTAATTTTTCCCACCGACGGAACGTTCGTGAATAGCGAAGTAACATCGAGAGAGCCCATGTTCAAGTGTTTAGCACTAATATCCCCATGGAATCCACTATCTCTAAAATGTTGCGATGGTTATGTGAATTTAATAACCGCCGCACTGACTCCAATATTCCCGACAACCACGTGGCAGTTGTGTGACTTAATAAATTGCACATATCAGGTATTAGTTTAAATGGACAAATAATTCTATGAATCTCGGGGAGACCGCACAGACATGGGAAATGCTGGGCAAACTAGAATCCCAACTTTGATCTATCACTCAGAAGCTCCAAATGTACCACCGATATGTTGATGACATTTTTAGTTGTGCAGCCATACGATGAAATAACAATCACCGTTCAGCGTACCAATGTAACATACGCATCACTTCTTTTCACCTCGGTCCAAGGTCTGACAACTAGAGCAGAAAAGATTTGTTTGGATAATGCAGTGCAGCAAGCACTAAAAACGATTCAAAACTGGTCAATAGAAAATAACCATACGTAACAATTCATTACTTCGAATATGAGAACCATGATTCCGCATGAAATAATGCTCACTATTGAAAAGAAAACAATGTTTATAAACTATTGTTCAAAGTGGATATTGTGGCAAATCAATTTGACCGTTGTATCAACCAGTCGTTACCATACGCCTTTCCAAAGGTAACTTGAAGAGGTTGGTTCACTATGATGCAGATATTAAAAGGGAGCTTAAGAAACAATCTACCAATCCCCGACCAATCAACGCTTGTGTATTCGTTTTTGTGTGACTGTTGTATCGTAGAATTTGCTGGTCGTACAACGAGGCCCTTTTTAAGCTGAATCAAAAAAAATAATAGAATCCAGCCTGAGTTGGAACCAATGGTAGAAAATCAATCACTAGCATGATTGTTACACACCACGTCGACACCAACCATTTCAGCTAATGCCCAGTGAACGTCCAGTCCATGTCCAATCAATTATGTGGAGTGTAATAGTTGTGTTTAATGTTACGTTATCAAACACTTTTTGAATTTTGTGGTTTGTCTCGTGATATATTTCGATGAAACATCCTTCATTGTATTGACTTATGAAATAATTATCGAAAACACTTGCTCATCAGATTATTGCTTCTGTACTGATGAGAATTTTCCGACAGCAGAAAGACACATAAGGTTATGCCGCTAATGTTGGAAAAATGTTGGTCTATCCTGATTTGCAGAAATTCTTTTCGTTTTTCCCTTGGAAAGCGGCGTTTTTAGACAGAAAATATTAGTTTTATGTCATTTATCCATTGAAGTTTGTACGGTTAATACGTACGGTTGCTTCCAAATATTGATACGAATAACTTCATTAGGAATGTTAAGTCCAACAGCTCACCGCCCTGATTCAGTGAATACATTCTGTCTGCTAAAAGTACAATATTGGCAATTTCGAAGATTCGGCTTGAGAGATCAGATTTCCAAATTCAACTCGAGGGTTTCCGTTAGTATATCCAATCGACAAGTTGGTTCATTCTGGTTGTATAGCACACCTCTGCGTGCCTTACACATGTGGTTTCATTGAGCATCATCTGAGAGAAGACGGATTCCCTATCTCGAATGGTTATTCCTTTTTTCTGTTCTCCGGCCAATGACTTATGTCTGCAAAAACAAGTTCACCAACCGCGAAATAACACGCACCAGCTCCGTGTCTTTGACTGTGTTGTCCATCCACTCTTGTGTTGCATTCTCCCTTCTCACTTGACTTATGGATCATGACACCAAGAGCGATACTTCTGATTAAACGTCGGAAATTTGTCAGTTGAAGCTTTCGGGTTTGGAGTTATCCGGCAGTTGGTCAGAGGGCTTTGCAGAACACGAGTTTGAAGATCTTTCTTCACCAAAGCCAACTTGAAAGTGTGAACGAACCTTTCAGCTTGCCTGTTCGATTGTAGGTGATACGTCAAAGATCGCATTGCTTCAGACACCCAGCCGTTGACAGTAGTTCTGGAAGAAGTAGGAGATGAACTGGGAATCGTTGACTGTAACCAGTAAATCTGGCACTTCGAACCAGCTGAAATGCTCACACACTTTCTGTACAGCACCTCCCACACTCGCATGTTGTAGACTGTGGACGTTCGGCCATGTGGTGTAGGCACCGACGGTTACTAAATGTGCTCGCCCGTTGATTGGTCCCTCAGCGTTCACGAGAAATCTTTGTTATGGTCTTTAAGCTGCTGGCCAAGAATGTGGTTCACACAACTGGCTATTGCGACAGTGTTGTTCAGTCTGCTTGCTCATGTTTGGTCAGACGAAGAAACTCTTCGAGTTCCAGCTGTAAAGCTGCCTGAAGACCGCCTTCTGAGAGTATGCGGGATCATTACTCTGCCAGCTAACACGATGCATCTGTTAACGATCGTTACAGCTTCTCGACGGTGAGTGTTGCTGTAAGTCGCCACTGAGGTTCGCTCATGTCCGGGTTTTGTGGTCGAATTTCATACCTGGCATCTAAATTTACCCTAGCTTGGTCATCCATTTACTCATGTCCGCTGCCAGTGGAACTGTTCTGGCAAGTTCTCTGAAGACCAGGTGTGTCTCATGTTTGAGGCTGACCGCTACGATTATTGTGTTCACGTCGTCTGAGGTTTGTGCCCCGATGAGTCTGGACAAGGTGTCAGCATGATCGAAGCTGGTTGTGTCACGGTACAGATATTGGAAAGTCGTAAGCAAGAAGCGTCGTTGTCCATTGTTGCCTTTGTTTGGTTGTGTAGGGATTCTTTTCTTCGAGCCAAACACCGCCCGCAAGAGCTTGTGACCCACCAACAGAGAGATATTGCTCGTATAGCGTATTGTGACACCTACCGTAAAAATTGTTTTAAGAGCTACTGTTGTGTTCCTATTCGGATGCAATCAACAGTAAGCCTTACAGGATGTAACAGCGGTAGAGAGAGCACGTGATTCAGTAGAAGTATGTACTGTATTCTGACATTTACACGCAGTAGCGTCATCTATATGTGCGTGGATGAATGGGCCGTTGGTCGTTGGAGACGCAACCAATCAGAACGCAGCTTGAGTCTCAGCACGAGTGTGGGGCACACAGGCGGCCTTGACGCATACACAACAGCCACCGTCTCCATTTGGTTGCAGTCCTACTATGAAGAAGCACACAACATTGATGCACACCTGGTGGTCAACTCTTTTCTATCACAGTACCTGTTCCGTGGTTGGACTCATCCGATGATTGAAAATGGCGGATAGTAGCGTATCAGCAAGAACTCTGAAGCCAGCATGGCTTTGACTTGGTCGAAAAAAGTTTGTTACTGTCTCGATCACTTCAACATTGTGTCCTTGGTGAGTAGATGGTTCAGTGATGTTCAGACTGGAGTAAACGCAATTGCTGGAACCAATCCAAACGAAGTAAGCTTGCGGATTACGTTGTGTTGTGAGCCAAGAACAAGGGCACAAGGGTTATTTATTCATGAAATCAACATGGGTTAGACGCTTAAACAGGACAACAAACAAAAACACTCATTTACATACGATACTCGGTCCAGACCATCACGGGTGCTACAGACGTTAATGCCCAGTTCCTTTATGTAGCCAGGACCATTTTGTGCGATGCTGCACTACGAGGTTTCTTCCTATATTTTTCCTGCGGCTACTTCGATGTCAAAATCTATGCTCTGATCCTACTACTGAATAGCAATTTCCGTATTTGATGCAATCTTGACTAGGGTATTCGAGGATAATGAGTACAAACTCTATTGGATCTTTTGAGTAAGCATAACGATTTCATGCCATATGTTAACCGGACGCTGACATTCGGCAGCACTGTCCTGCACGGTGACGTCAGGACAATGTTTCATCTTTGTCAAAATTCTCGTTGTAGTGCCTGCTTCTTGTAGTGACTGAAATCCACGAAAGAAAACCTGAAATCCGGGTGGATTCTCGTCGTTGTGTGAAGGTTGAGCGAATTGTACCCTGACTAACTGTTACAGTGTAAGTTACCCAATCATAACCAGTCAACTTCCTTAGCCCCAGGTACTGGTAGAGTATGCGGAAAAGGAATGACGGATCTCCAACTATTTGGGGCAATGTCTGATTGGCATGGCCATAGCTGGGATCCCTTAAGTTCTTCGGCAAGAAGAAACTAGTGGAACGGTTGTATTCTGAATAGCATCTCCACTTTCTGAGCACCGTTAATATCTAACAATTTCACCTTGAAAAGGTTTTCCTAATTTTTAAACCAGGAATCAACTGTCACCAGCTGGAGGAAATAAAACTCACCGGTAGAGCCGATCAGTATCGCTTGATCCCGACTTAGGTTGTTTCGCAGTTAATTTTTGAGTCATCATTTCAACTAATTTCACTTGTGTCTGCTCATATTGTTGTTTTTGCTGCTGTTCCCAAGGGATCTGCATTTGTCTGAACATCAGTTACATCACGAGTTTTTCTATTGACGGTAGTAAACGCTGAAAGACTACGCTTGATCTAACTCGGAAAAATTGTGTTACGATCAAACGTAAACTTCCTATTTTGAGATAAATAATTAGAAGACCTTTGGCAGATCCGGCAGATTGTTCCGAAATTAATGCAGAAAAAGACCGAAAAAAGATTGAACGAAAATGGCATTGGTATTTATGGAGACAGCTATTACAGCGGGATACAGAAACAAGCCAGATTTGTACCATTTTTGTCTCGTTGTTTTATCTCATGTTTTCATGTTCTTCGAAGAACAGACTGATAACATCGTGGCTATTGATTGAACACTAGAAGACGTACATAGACGAGACTAATCAGTATGCGTACATTTACTTCATAATTTGTGTTAAATGTCAAATGTTGCATAAAAGTTGTCACTCGGATTCTGCCTTTTCTCTTACAATATTTAAATGAGTATCTAAAATTATCGAACCGTCAACCAGAAAGGCGAATTTTTGCAAAGACTATTGATGGTAAACATACGAACGTTTGGAGAATTTCGATTCATCTTGATTGCTAGGAATCGTTTTGCGTAGGAAAAATTCATTTGTAAAAATTAGGTTGCTTAAAAGCAATCACAAATTAATCAAAATCTGAGCGTCAAAAATACATATTAGGCTATGAAACGGCAGTGTACAAATAAAATATTCTATCAAAAAATAAGTCGGATATTTTTACATGGAAATAGAAATTCAGGAAAATAGAAATCGGTCTTGTAATATTCATTCTGTGTTGCGTATATGTGAATATTCTTGTTGGAACTGTTCTCAACTATATGAAAACAGCTAAAAAATATGTTCTCATCTACTGCTCACAAGACGGTTGTTGTTTAATGTGCTCAAAGATAGTTTACACAGTGAATTAAAAAACAAGCGATATGTGGAAACTCCTTACCGAAGTTATATTTGTTCCGACAACTGAACAATGAACGAAGTAGTAGCCCAATACAGACCAATTTGAGGGAATGAGCACACCGATGCGGTTAGGGTAATATGTTTGAGGCCATGGATTGGGAAGACTGTTGGGATCACGCCAACTAGGCGGATTAGACAATCCTTCGATTTCAGCCTGTAATACTTTCCCATGAGCTATCGGATACATGGTGAGGTTCAATCGCCCTAATGCTGTATCTGATAAAGAGCATGTGAGCTCCTGGTGTGGTTGAATTTGAACCAGAGCCAATAGAAATTTGTCATCACGGCTTATCGGTCTTGGATGGATGATAAGTGTGCCAGGACCAGAGGAAACGCACAGCTTCAAGGGTAGTGATCGACGACTAAGTTGATGACGTCGTTCTGGAGTCAGTTGTACTTTCAGCCACTGCCAATAGTCCGGATTGGCAAATGAAGCCGGGCGCAGTTCTGGCTGTGCTTTACAGAATACAGATGCGTCTGTGTGTTTCGAATGTAACGTGATACGCCAGGCTCTAAACTGCACAGTCCAATCCACTGAACTCAACGTATCTGGCAGGGGAACTTCATGTGTGAGATCTGGCAATTCCAACGTACGTGACTGGTTGACTGTAGCTTCTGTTGGCACGTGCAGATAAGCTTGAGTGCGTGTATCCATTAAACGCAGACCGCCAGCTATGTCATCGGCTCGTTCACACAGCAGTTGAAAAGGAATGACCACACAATACACAATAAGTTCCATTCCTGCCTCAAGACACTCACTAACATGAATGTTATTCCTGCTTTTTTCATCGGGAAGTTTACTGGACTTCACTGAATCTACTTCAGACCACATATTCGAGTAAGTCGTCACTTCACGTAACCTACTGCCCACTAGCTTCATGAGTCTCACCTGTGGTCGTGATCCTCGTTGCATGATACACAATGGGCGTGGTGAGACTTTCGTTATCTCTATGGTTGAGCTGTCAGATGTTCCCGACATATATCGATTCCGGCAAGCGTAGTAACCGTAATCCAGAATCCGCAATGGATTGATATTCACCGTGTAGATATCGGTCCATTTTAGGGGCGGATAGGCGTATATTCTGACGGGTTCCAAAAATCTGGGCGAAACCGTATGAGCTTTTTGCTCACCCAAAGATATGCTCAGCAATAATTCTGGTCTCTCAGTCCGCGCACTGTAACGATACCATTCCAGGCTAATTTGTTGGGTGATATTTGTTCTGGATAAAACAACCTGGCACGAGGCTGTTGTGCTTGCTGGTAAGATAACAAAGCTGGGGTCTATCGTGGCTTGATGAGAGAACCGGGTGTCCTCCGATTTTGCAAAGGTCAGTGGTTTCTGTTCGGAGAGCATCCTGTCTTGTACAAAAGTACGTAATTCACTTAAGTGGCTTGTCCATGTGCTGGTGTGAGTTTTATCGACAACTTTGTCTCGGCCTACTTCACGATCCAGTGAACGCACGAAACCTTTAGAGGTTTCGGTTGTCGGCACATAACTCCACGAACCTTCAGTCCAGCGGACTATCGGGGTCCACCACGGTGTTCCTTGTTTTAATATCTCTCGTTTGTAGATTTCTATGTCCTCTCTGTCTGTCGGAACTTCTGTCCGTCTGATTTTATCAAAGTGGATGTGATCGTCTCGCTTCCGAGTGTACTGATGGATTCGGGGATCAAATATCCATTGTATGTCATCGAACTGACGATTCACTCGTATTCTTTCTAACCAGGAATTATTCTCAAGCAACATCCTATTGAAGCTGGTCCTTACCGCTTCAGAAATTATTTCCCTAGGAGTCTTCAAATCTAAGGAGCTGTCATCCTTATACCGGTGTGATATCATTGATGCCATAGACTGATGGTTTTTCAAGGGCCTGTGCCGCAGTCTTTCTCGGTAGAGTGGAAAGTGTACGGTTCTGTCCCTTACTTTTGTTTCTATTCCGATGGGATCATTTTCTAGTGTTTCATCCAGTTTACGTTCGGACTGTGCTCTCGTTGTCTGTCTGCTCTGATGTGAGAACAGCGGTGAAACCATAATATCGTACTCATTCATTTTCTGCAACTTCTTGGTCCTAAAATTTTCACTCATAAAATTTTCACTTTGTCGGGGACGTCGAGTGATATCTGGAGATAACCCGCTTACGGTGGAAGACTCTGAAGTCTCTGAATGGTTTTTGGTTTGTTGCGTGTTATCAAGCATTTCATGTTTGTTCGATTTTGACAACCTATCACTCTTGTCAACTTCTGATGGAAACCTGAAGCGAGTAAAATCGGGAGTTTCAATTTCAGGTCGAATTTTCAGTATATGGTTAGTTGGCCCATTAGAATGAGTTCCGACAACCACTTGCTGGTGTTCACTTATTTCAATGCGTTCTTGTGGTATAACATTATCACCGACTCGCTCTTCGTTTACGGATTCAGAGAACCTTATTTTGCTACGACGAAACTGTTGTTCAGTTTGAAGTAATAGCTTGCGCGCATCTAGCCTCCACCTCTCAAACGAGTTTATGACCTTATCGTTAGTTCCAAGTGTTCGGCGATCGCTCCTCTCATTAAATTGATGAAAGCATAGTTCCGGAACGGTGATTTCGAAACCGTGTTCTGTATGTCTTCGTATTGCGTATTGTTCATGATTATCCTTGAACAAGGACCTGTAGAGGTATTCACGC
Source organism: Paragonimus skrjabini miyazakii (assembly GCA_014338405.1). NCBI lineage: Eukaryota > Metazoa > Platyhelminthes > Trematoda > Plagiorchiida > Troglotrematidae > Paragonimus > Paragonimus skrjabini miyazakii. Next base: position 96 of record JTDE01021323.1, on the reverse strand, counting down.
ATCGGTTTGCTACTTCGACTGGTTATGTCATATGGGCACCGCAGAAAGGTGTATTTCGGGATAGCCATTGTTGTGCTGAAATTGATGGACTCTGGT
>JTDE01021322.1:53067-65961 GCA_014338405.1 Paragonimus skrjabini miyazakii | reverse complement strand
CCACGTTTCTCAATTCTTCGTCATGATTTCTGAACAGCGAACTATGTACCGGCGCTACCCGGAATTGTTGGGAATAGACGCCACGTACCGAAGCTGTTCAGACAGGTACTACCTGTTCGTCCTTGTTGTAACTGACGCTTGCAGAATGAGACTGCCGATCTACATCGGATGGCTGCAAACGAAACGATCGAAGCCATTGCCCAGTTCCTCTGCATCTTCATCCAATACGCATGGCCAATAAACACTAGGACGACGATAAGGGACGACAGCAATGCCACCTAGGCAGCGATTTCTCGGAAACTGCCGCTAGTGCGGTAATTATTATGCCAAGTGCATCTTCTGAGGTACGTAAACCAACGGGTGAGTCTCATCGTATTCACTTTAATCATTTTCATAGCGTTCCGATCCCACTGCTCTTCAACACTTTTACCGGGCTATGCACACTAGGAGTACGGAGGTATTCTCCACCTCCTTGCGGGAAATCCGGCAACTGTACAGCGGCTGATTTTGCGTGCCAGCAAGTGGTGTAACAGCCACCCTCCGATGTCTCCGACATTTGGAACACGAAACAACAATTTTGTGGAGCCTACTCATCGCTTAATCAAGCGGTACGACTTCGACGGTTGCACTCGCCTGTGAAAAGCCGCGGAACGAGTCGGCAGTGTTTTCCAGCATATCATGAACAATGGGCAGGTTAAGCTGTCGACAGACAGCCGCGCCATTCACTCAATTTCCGGTCATCCCGAACTTAACGCCATCGCACGTAAACTTGTGCCATGAGCGGCACACATGCAGGCCAGTCGGGAGTCGTCCGTGAAGACAACCGCCACATCACTAACGATAACTTAGAGTGGCAGGGGTTCTCACAGAATTGACCAGGACAGCTGAAACTGCGACTGCCACTTTCCCGTGGAATATATGCTGTCGTGCAGACAGGCCTTGTTCCTGTACCACCAATTACATGGACGATACGGTAAGTATCTCAGTCATCATTGTTCGCCAGCCATCCGATGTAGATCGGCAGTCTCATTCTGCAAGCGTCAGTTACAACAAGGACGAACAGGTAGTACCTGTCTGAACAGCTTCGGTACGTGGCGTCTATTCCCAACAATTCCGGGTAGCGCCGGTACATAGTTCGCTGTTCAGAAATCATGACGAAGAATTGAGAAACGTGGTTCTTGGTATCTAGAACACAGCGGGCTAATTCTAAAGTATACAGTGGAGAGATTTTTTGGGTCATGGGTTTGGCACGCAAGTTGCATATGTCTCTAGTGAACGTATTCTTGTCGAACCTACTCCGTATATAACTGCACAGCGTGAATGAGACTGCGCCATGCATTAACCATGGCAGTGTTTCCTCAATTTCCTCTTCGCTCAGACGTCGGCGACAGGGCTCCATTTGGGCAGCGATGACGTCCACCGGGTTATTATGTGTAGCTTCCGCTCCAGTCACCCTGCAAAATCCCTCAGCGCTGCGGGTGACGTTCACGAACGGCTGACATCCCGTTTGTCCATGCGGTTTTGTGCTGACACCGCGGCTGGGATGTAGCGGTTGACCCCTCCTGGTGCATATGAACACTCGTCAGTTTATCCCGCCCTCATTTGATGTTGTGGTGCGTATGCGGTAGCACGCTCCGGTAACCTGCTGAAGTTGACGGAAGTCGACTTCAAACAGGTCAAGTGACTCGGAAAGTTTTGGGTCTGTACCCGACCCAAAATGTTGCCGGAAAATAATGGTCAAGTTAACGGTAATCGACATTGAACGAGATTTGAGAAAAGCGACGTGTTCAACATCGCATGTGCATTTGTAGCGGTTTCGCTACCAAATCGTCTAATGATGTAGCTAGTTTTCACCTACTACTTCATTGGCTTGATTCGCACGTCAATATCATTGGCCTGAATTGTCCTCAATCTCATTGGTTGAGCGTGAGCTTACTTGTGTGATACAATATCTTTAAGCAGCCAACACTGTATGGTCGTATATTTCCATTTCGACCATATCTTGGAAACGCCGCAAGATAAAGCACTCTCAGGCTACAAAATGACGTACTTCATCTCGAAAACTGCAATGATCGCATATGTAAGATTTGAAAAAGTGAGCTAACGCCAATAACGGGCTGTTTTTGCAAAAATGGTGGAAAGGTTTTTCACTGCCAAGCTCTTGGGACTTGTTCGATGTATTCCAGTTTTTCCATTAACGTTGCTGAATTGCAATTGATGTACTGTGTGTACTATGCCTGAAATTCCGATTTTAAATTTCCAAAAATATTTGAGAAACCAGGATTCGCACTCGAAGGATCATTTTGCCTTCTGAGCGACCTTCAAGCCGAACCTCTCGTAACGGATATTTGCCAAGAATTGAGTGGATTTCGGGAAAGTTCGTTCATGTAAACCAGTCGAAACTGAGGTAATTTTAGGAAAATTATTATGTGAAGTTCTCGCTTTTTCAGCGGTCTTAGGAATGAATCGTGCTTCGTATTTAAGAGAGCGAATTGAAGGTCGACCTCCATCAAAATATTTTGGAGTGTATACCTTAAACATATTCAAAGACTACCAGTAGCGGGACCATAACTATTCTTATCAACGGGAAACCCTAAGCAGGAAACCTAGAAATTACCCGAAATACACTTGGAAGGACTAGCAGCAACGTTGGAAGAATAAAAGCTTTCGGGTAGAACATACAGCCGTTTATCATGAATAGGCATGGTTGGCGCATGCGCAATAATATCATTCTGGTAAATGGAAACACAATCTAAATTGGCAGTATTGGTGTTCATAACGTCTTGAAATATGGCAGATGATACATTTAGACAGAAGGAAGAAAATTATGCGAAAACAATCCGAAGGGAGTATTGATGGTTGTCAGAGCACTAGAAGCCTCGTCAAACGAAATCTGTAGAAGAGTCTTCCAAATCCAGCTACGTAACATATTTTGGCCCATGAAATTGATGGAGAATGTCCTCTGGTTCAGCAGTGGCGCAACGACTCTGCATAAGGAGTTTGCTGAGCTTTATTCGATGAACACCGCAACTTTAAGGCGTTTTACTGCCACTTTTGAGCGGGGTCACAATGGATGTAGCCCAAGACGAAGATTGAAGGGGCGTTAATATCCCTCCTTCCACGAGTGCTTTTCCAACAGGTTCACGTAGCCTAGAAGAGTTGCTTCGTTACCTCATAAAACTCCGATTGTCTTCAATTTCGAGCAAAATTGTTTGGTTTAATGGGCATACTACCATAAGTTTTCGAACTATGAAAGAGTAAGCTACGCATTTGCGATTTACGCGCATTCAAAATCAATGGAACAGAGATGTTCAAAAGTTTCATATTTTTCAAACCAACAATCGATGGCCCACGATTAATAGTCAGTAAGTGGCAATTGATAAGATTACAGTATTGACCAGAAACAGTCTGCGTCAACGGATTTACCGGCTCACGAATGAATGTGTCATTCGACTCCGACCACAACTACACCACATGGCCAGGCAGATCCATTTAACCGACAAAACCAAATATATCAATCAATCCCTCCCTCCTGCATCATCAGGCTCTTGTAGAGGACTGGAACGTTTCAACGTTTGGGACCAAGCCTGTTCTTCTTAATAATTAAACCAGAAATCCGAATGGTGGACAACGATGTGTATCGCAAGTGGACCAGAAGAACGGGATGTAAGCGAAGCACGACAAAGTGAACAGCACGACCAACCAGTATCAAGCGACCGGAAGTTAATGTTACGACCTTGGACAGTCAAACAAACAAGGGGGCGCCGACATGCAATCAGACAGTGTCAGCAGTCACAATAAATAGCAAGATGGTTGGAGTACACGGCAAACCAGGAGTCCCTACACTCTGCATGGTAAGATTCTAGAAACTTGATTCATCGTCTCCACTGCATCGGACAACAGCCGTGCGTACGTGGCAGTATGCAACTACTCACAATTTACCAGCGTATTGATCTTAATTTGTCCCTTGTCTAGGTGGAATCTTCCGCTGATTGGGTTCATAGGATGGCCTGAGAAGCAGAAAGTGTGAGTTGACAAGAACCAAGAATTGTTGGGGCATGTCCAGTGATACCTTTTGCACAAACCTCAGAAGGTTCTACAATAACCGTCTTCAGGCACTTTACGAAATCATGAGAAACGAGTGATTCAGCGATACCAATGTCCACAATGAGTAAATATCAATGGTCAATATGATTATTAACTAGATAGGTTCTTTTAATGTGACGGGTAAGATCAACAGGAAGACAGCAACAGTAATGAAATGAAAGTTGGAAATCAAGTTACCCCGGTCATAATTGGGTTGTGTGGAAGATTTCCAGCTGTGACAAACGGTTGGAATTTGGTCAATTTAATCACACTTATGACGAAGCGATTCGAAATCGGCAGGTCAGTCGAGAATGTTCGCTACCATATGACGTACGGCTATTCAACAGTCGGGTAGAATCCCAGCCAGCACAACTTACTCTATAAAAAGGGTGTTGTTGGATATGTTGAAGTTCGTCTGGTACGTTTGTCGTCTTTTGTCTGGTATGATATGCAGTGGTGAATCTGTTGAGGTATGTTTGGTTTGTTTGTAGAAAGCCGATCTAAAATTTGCCTTCCTTTGTCTTTGCTGTGTGCAGTAAACGGCCATGACGAATTATGTACCATAACTGTACATAAAGTGTCTACTTTTTTCTTTATTATAACTATCATTGTTTATCTGGTAACACTTCCCTCTTGGTTCTGTTCGACACGTTCTCATCTTCATCTGTGCCCGATTGTTTTAATGAGGTCATTTCCCGTTGATTGGTGGCTGTTTGTGAACACGTGCCTAGCTGCCCCAATTTGATCTCTTATGTTGGATAGTTTGTGTGCCCGGTTGATTCACATTCAATGAGAGATAGTACACTTGTTGTAATGTTATTAAACAGTACCGTATGTATTCCATTCCTTGCAATCGCCCTTGCAGAAATATGTGAGTGCTCATGTTCTCTTGGACCCATTGCTTATTAGCAAACAACCTCAGAGGTTTCTGTCCACTGATATTAACAGGGAAACATCAAATTCAGATGGAATGCCGTAATTGGAGTGTTTTTTGTTGGCTACAGAGTTTCGCACAGCGTACCTCGTACACTCTTGACAAGCATGCCGCCTGCTGGTGTCCCGCCAAGTGGGTAAATGTGTCCAGTTTCCACGTAACTCTTTGTGTGTGGGAGCGCTCAGAACCGCTCATTTTTTTCCAAAAACACACCTCCTGGGGTCACTACCACGGACTGGTGAAATCTAGATAAATCATGACAGATAAGTAACTCATGGCGCAACTCTACACAGTCTCCAGTCCAGCGGCCCACACAACCGAAATTTTCGACCAATCCGCTTTGGATAGCTGCCGGATAGTCCTAAATTCCGTACGTTGACATCACCTACATCCACAGGTACAGATGAACTTCTGTATTCTGTGGTCTAAACAGTGCGCCAACTTTGCATTTGCTCGAACAGTGCCGAGTGCAAGTTGGACTTCCTAGCCGCAGAGAGAAGGAAACGACATTTGGAGCTTGCGGAGATCGCAACTTTGTGTACGGATTTCCGGTTGCCACCAGCATCAGAGGTCGCATTGATGTAGTTAGAGGGAAAACTGCAGGAAAGTGGCACACGCGGCAAACTGATAAATTACCATTAGGACCGACATTTATTCTCAGGTGCGCTTGCTGTCAACTCACAGTGGTCGATCCCGTAGCGAAGCACTTCGCCGCTTACCGGCGAGAGTTGTCATGACAACATTAACACCCAAGCGAAACCTACTTGGAATGCACTGAAGGGCTGGAATTACCAGTAAACTAATCTACCTGGTTGTGAGTGGCAACCTATTGCTCGTGCGTGTTTGTAATATTGCTTTCCAGATGTCGTACGTGTTTATGTTGGAAAAAATGACGTACGGAGCACAATATTGTTGTACGTGAGTGGCTGCACAAAGTTGGATTAAGAAAATCGCTTCGTGCCAACAAAGAACACGTGCGAGCATCCGTAAGTAAATCCGAGGCAACAATGGCTTTGACATCCCGTCTGTATTATCGAAGCCATATGACGCTGGTACTTTGCTGACAGTAGTCTTGTGTCTTCCAGATTGTCATTCAAGAGTCACAGCCGGAACTGCCGTCAACTTTCCAAAATATATAGTGGACCTAGCTTGAAATAAACATTCCTGAACTCTTCAATGTTTGCATTTATAAGCACGACTGGAAGACCGTGAGTACCATAGCATTTTGTAAAAGTTACCCTGAGTGATTATGGTTTGCCGGATTTGCAGTATCACTTCACTGACATTAGTCGGAGGTACGTGTTGTTTCCTGTCCGTTTGCCCTATACAATTTTTGTTGTATCTTCATTATTAAGGGAGATTTTAGCGACCCCCTAGAACAGGTTAATTTTTAAATATGAACATCACCCGCAATTAATCGCAGCTGTCTCTTTCTCATAGACCTTACAGTCGACCATTTTCTAAAAGAAACACTAGAATTGAGATTCGCTCTCACTAGAACTCGTCAATAGTGTATATGTTGTCAAGGTCGGGATTAAAACTCCGGCTACGCTTTCATGAGGCAATCGCGTTGACCACTACGCCACTGATTTCACGTTAGGCACGACCGAATTATCATAAATGGAGGCTTAACCACGTTCACTTATGTGTAATGATCAGGTTGCCCAATCGTCCCGATAGGAGACACAGTTATTGTCTGTTAATTCTAATCGATTATCACTGCAATTACTGCAGTCGATTATAATTCCAATCGATGATCATTACTCACAAGTGAATGTGGTTGAGTGTTCACATATGATAATTCGGTTGTGCCTAATGTGAGGTCAATGGCACAGTGATAAACACGGTTGCCTCATGAACAGCTAAATTTTTGTTAGTATTTTGTTATACAATTTGACACCTCCCGATGACATATGTTCGTTTAACCCAATTGTATGCCCCATTTCCGCTAGCGTCAAACTTACCCACTTCCGTTCCGCGCGCTACACGCAGGACGCTTACTGGCTGTACGTTTTCTTGTTCCTCGTTCTTGGCAATATATATAGCACTGCGCTGTTGTTATCTTCTTAACCATTGCTATTGGGTAACTCCTCGAATCCGCAGTGAGACTTTGTGGGAAAGCCCGCACAAGAGAGGGACTCTGGAAGAGAACCATGAATCTGGTTATTTTTAGGGGTGTTAATGACTGATTGGATCATTCTGCAGTATTACTACGAAAGAACATGTACATAAGGCAGTGCGTAAAGTACGAGGAAATGTTTTGTTCGCATTTTCGTGGGGAAAAATGATAAAAAATTGAAAGATATAAAATAGGTAATTTTTGGGGTAAATCACCCTACGGTTAATTTTGGGGTAATTTCGGGTTACTATCCCTAAAATTACCCGGTCAAATTACCGGATAAGTTTTAGAAATTACCTCGGTAATTTGAGAGATTTTGCTGGTTAGACATTTACATTAATAAAAGCTGAGTGCAGTTTCCTATCCTAGTAAACAAAACGGAGTTGGCCCCTGTCTGGCCACTAATCGGACCGAAGTTGGCCTTCACCACATAATGGAGTCGGCGTGACTTCGGCTTGGCCGAACAGGCTTTCGGCCAACGAAACATTTGCCGGCCAACTGTTCACTGGATTGTACGATACGAGCGCTGGCTAAAACAACATTTCACAAGAAATGTAATACTTTCCCACCTCGCTTATATTTCTAGGTATCACGACTGAAACCCCCACACATAACGCACCCTGCTGAGCATTCACCTAATAATGTAGTTCAACAGATAGGACCTTCGTAGTCTTTGCGCGAATCGCACTGACGGCAGTACACACGCCTGTCATCGCTGCGTCCCAACGAACACAAATAGAAGTTACGGAACGGGAAAATATGTTTTGTACAAGGTGTGGACAATTTAAGCTCCTTCCCGTTCGCTAGTCCAGATCCACTGTATGCTCTGCTGTCCCACTGATAAACACTGTTTTATGTACACTCCGAAGAGTTCTGCGTAATATGCGTGAGTCAGGTGGCAAATGGGGAAAAAGAGTTTTGATAAAGCCAACAGTAATTTCAAGTCCGTATACCAACATCTATAGATGCGACCGATTTGGAGTGGAGTACAAACAACCGTATGGAACCTAAAATACTCAATATATTGCAGGTGATTGACTGACTCCGGCAGAAGTAATTGTACAAAGTAAACACCTACTACTAGCGGCGGAATTTTCAACACAACCCCCATCAAATAACAGATGTCGGGCTCGGAGTAGCAGCTGCGACATCTAAACCGCTTGTTGTAAGTATATGCTATGTTTCTGCATTGTAACATGGAAGGGTTAGACAATATCCCACCTAGAGGATGCACAGATATCGGTTGCACGGGACCCTTCTTCACCCGACATGATGCATACTTTTCGTCCAGCGCGAATAACACATCTGTTTTACATCTTATACAACTGTTATTACTCCATCTACCGTGCCGTCGCTTCTCATCTATCAGTTCTATTATTAACGCTAATAAAAGTAATCTGTACGGATTTTATGTATTATATGTTACTAAACAACTGTTACTAAAGCCGGATTAAGGAAACCAATATGGCGAAATATACCCAACACAATTACAGAGCTTTCAATGAGACTGTGGGTGACCGCAAACCGCAAACGATGCAACACAGACGCACTCACCGCGTGCGAAATAAATGGAACCGCAAACGCATGTACGCTGGAGGCGTGGAATAAAACAAACGTGCACAAAATGGCGGTGTGTGGATCAAACGTTGTGAATATGATAACATGCTTTAAAAAACTTTCCCACCCGGTCAACTGCCACAATGAGCGTGATATTTAGTAGTTATTATTCTCAGCCGATTTGTTTATTGTGTGACCGATTGTCAGTCACATGTTGGCCAACACCTCGGACTCAGCCATGTGTTTGCTGGGATCCGTTTACTCTATAAGATTTTGGCAACTATCCGTTTCAGGGGATTCGCCTTGAAGTTCGTTCAAAAGGCAAAACGGTCTTCTTGGCGCGAACCCTCGATTTTTAAATATTTTATGAAATTTCAAAATCGGAATTTCAGGCAAAGTAAATAAGCGGCGTTAATGGAAAAATTGGAATACATCGAATAAGTCCCAAAAGTATTGGTTTCGTGATGAAAAATATTTCCAACATTTTTGCGAAAACAACCCGTTATTGACGTTAGCTCACTTTTTCAAGCCTTATAAATGCAATCATTGCCGTTTTCGAGATGAAGTACGTTATCCTAACACCTGAGAGTGCTTCCTTTTGCGGCGTTTCACATGTATAGTCGAAACGGAAATATACGACCATACTATGTTTGCGTCGCATTTCAACAAGAACACCAACACAATTGATAGTGAAACATGAATGACAACATTCCCAACTTCTTTTTTTATGCGATATTTGTACTATTTCTCTTTGCTCGCAATATTTCAGGCAGATACTGGTCGATGAAACGTTGCTCTTAGAAATGGTTGGAAATGACGCTATCATATGGTTGTTTCCATCTTCGGTGTATATGGATCGGCGTAAGGGAAGGGTACCATGTCCCACTCTATCATCTAGATTCTTCAGAAGTAAATTCTCTTCACCCTACTGCACTGTTTCTAGCTAGATTGATGTCGCGGGGCGTTCATACGGAACAATGTACGGAAACAGATGAAATCAAGCAGCCTGCCGATCACGGGGAGATATACCTGTCAGCCAATCACATTATGATGTTTGGAACGCCAAGTATCTATCGCGGTGCAAAAGAATATTCCAATCAATATGACAACCAACAGAAACAAAGATGATTATCATGTACCCCAAACGCATCAAATACAGGTTTTCGATCACTTCCCGCATGTTTCCGCTCTCCAAATTGTTCACGGTGAAAGTGGTTCGGAAGTGGCAGCTACTAGTGTGAACATATACTGCATACTCAGACGTACTTCATAGCTTAAGTGAACCAGGTTAGAATAGCCTCTAATGAGAACACATGGTGTGTTCTGAGACGTTGTTGGTAGCCTAAGTCAATCGGGTGAAGCAGCTATTAAAGTGAACGCATACTAGATACTCAGACCTTTATGGGCCAGGTCAGCGGGACCAAGCTAGCGATTTCTTCCTCTGAATAGATCAGACTCAGCAATGTTTGATGATGAATTCAAGTATATTGTACGATATACAACTCATGTGTGATATAAGGTGGAGAACAGTTTGACGAGTTAGTTCGTGAAATTGCCCTTTCCGGGTATGACCATGAAGTAGCACTAGACAAACAGCCAGGTTCGTACATTGGCGATAGACTGAAAGTGTAATATATACCGCAACCAGCTTACTCGGACATGTCTTTAATACTTTCTGTTTACACAAGTCATTAATCTTGGGAAACTGATGTGGGAATCTAAAGGGTGAAGACAGGCATGCGATAGGTTGAAAAACCTACTGATAACTACTAATAATAAAGCCTAACGGTAGTGGCAGTCCGTATGCGAGAAAGTAAACAACGGTCGTCCCACAGTTACGGGGATTCCGTTTGAGCCACAAAACCTCCCGTAAGTGAGAGGTAAATAGCTGTCAATTAGATCGAGATAGTGATTTAAAGTGCTTCTTGGCAAAGGAAAATGTCTATTAGACGATAGCTAAGAAATTGCGTGATATAGTTATACCTTTTGGTGTGCCCAGAGACCTCATGAGCCGAAATGACTTGCATTCCAAGACACGATAAAAATGCATGTTCAGACAATTCTGGAACATCCGCAGTGAAATTTGATTTTCCAGAAGTTGAAGAAGTACCAGATGATAAATAAGAGAAGGTACAGACAAGTCTTGCTGAATTCTGACGGTGGTGAAGATAATGACCAACAGTTGTCAGAAACAGAGGTCCCAGAGACACGCTACGTTGGCATTCATATCATACCACATTGAAGATCCATGGTCAGAAAATTGTGGAGCATCGAGGAGGATAATTGGTGGCCCAAGTGTTTGATATTAACTTGGTGGAACATCGAAGCACATACAGATATGCCTCTGATGTTGGTGGCCATATCGACCATCAGTAAGGAGAAACAGAATCCTGATTGTCACGTCCACTGGATAAGTTGTGGCTGCAATAGTACGAGGGAGTCAAAACAATGATCAACAGGCCACTTACCTTTCGCCTGTATTGCAGTTATATTCACTTTCCATGACATTGCCGATTGGCCACATGTTATACTCTGCCAGCCACCGTTCATGAAAGGAGACGTGGCCTTTGTAAAGGGAAATGAAAACTACAAAAAACCTCACCGTATAGGATATACATGTTTCCGAAACACCGACAGAATGTGTATGCATGGCAGCCACATTGTAAGGTAAAATGTACATTCACATGTGCCCACAACGCTGTCCACGACGAAAGCGTCATCATCTCGTTGCACACGAGGCTGCAATTTTCAAGGTGATTACTAGAGAACCGCTTACCTTGCACCCAGATATTCTTTTGAACTGGAGTCGTGGAGTCCGTCGTTTCAGATATTTTTGGACAAGATAACTTGAATCCATATTTTCTGAATGGCGACGGCTAGGAAGTCGCTTGGGTGCGTCCTCTTCTTCAACCGTCCATTTGCGTTTTCCAGCCTATTATTTGTTCGACTGCCAAAGTGGACAACATCGCTTCGTGCATGGATGACCCACTTCAGCTTGATGTACAGCCAATTGCACAACAAATAATTCAGAAACTTTCTATCCGTTCACGTTTGAACCTACGGTAAACAGTATAACAGTGCAACTTACTCTTCCTCATTATCTGCCGTAAAAATTCGGTGTAAGAGATAACGGCCGTGATAAGAGTGTCTTTTAACAAATATGACGGGCGAATTTTGCCCACTTGAATGTTTACGTACGGCATCGCGTACATGAAAGTAACACAGCAGGATGTCGCAGATGAACACAACATGGACTGCCTTCATTTTGGCAACCATCCTATCCATGACAAATGTCTTCACTGCAGTCTGCTAGCCCATCATTTCTCGAATAATTCTGAACAGTCCTAGTGCAGCATACTTCTCACTACGAACGTACACGTACATCACGGGTCGGCCATATCCCATACAGTCTGTCACGAGGGACTGATATAACTTCCAAAGTATGAGGAAATATACAATGTTTGTTCCGTTGGTGGCATCCACACCCACAACACGTGGGAAACGTCGGAGTATTTCAATCTGCGTTCGATGGGCGAAGCAGATATGCGTATATTTGTTGTTTTCATCTCTCATAGTGCGCACTACACCGATAGCACTAATTACCGGCAGCACCTCAACAAGGTTCTCTAACGTTCCGTGACCAAGCTTACGTAACAAACTCACTTGACATTGCAGGTTTCAACTTGCGACGGATGTTTCCAACGTCAGCAGTTGTGATAAACTTCCAAGAAACATCCGCTACATACTGTTTAATGTCGGTAGTTGACGTAGTGTACTGGAACAAACCTACGCATCCGTTCAATTCACCGACGATGAGTCCACGATTCGTAGGATGGGACTCATAGTAAACGACCGAGAGGGTGGTTGCGCTCCAAATCGAAAGAGATCACAACCAGACAGGCATCTCGTCTGACCACATGAAATCGTGATCTGCAACATGTGTCGTGAGAACTGATCCGTTAAAACCAACAACAATTAACCCACTAGACACGTCGCACGCCGGTTTTCTCCAGGCAAAATGTTTTCCTTAACATGACAGCTCAAGAACTCAACGTTTACGACTAGCATTCATGCAAAAGCGCACCCAGCTTGATAGAACAAGGTCACATATTAAGGTTGACCCAAACTTCAAGCGAACGTAAAGTCCTTATTCCTATTCTCAGGAGGGGTCCAGTGCCCCCGATTGGATCAACCCACA
>JTDE01021322.1:41980-52967 GCA_014338405.1 Paragonimus skrjabini miyazakii | reverse complement strand
GGAAAACACGGTTGCAGCCGGGATCCTTAGAGAAGCCACACGATCTCTGGTCACTACAAGAGTGCACAATCATTGTCGCTACCAAGTTGGTGACAACCCTACAACGCCCTGTGTGAAACAACTGGTGCCTCAGTCAGCCAAATCCAACGTTATCTATGAATATCAATGAGGATGCGGATCATCCTACATAGGCTGGGCTGGCCGCCAGTTGAGAAGCAGGTTCATGGGGCACATCCCGAAGTGGGTCAATAAACAGGTCACGCAAGCACGTGACGTCACAGTGGCGCATAGAAACAGAGAGCCTGAATCATCCATTGCACGTCATATTCTAATGACGCAACACCAATGTGATCCCGCAACTGCATTTCGCGTTATCTACTCAACGTCATACAGGTGAACACTGCGCTATGTTGAAGCTGTTGCAATCCGGAAGTTCAAACCCGTGTTGTGTGTTCAGAAACAACTGTTTGTAGGGTTGTCACTACCTTGGTAGCGACAATGATTGTGCACTCTGGCAATTGACTTTCTCTGGTATCTTGTTCGTTTTCTCACTGATATATAAATGGTCTGTAGTATGCACTCGTAAGGATGCAGCGAAATTTGTCAGGACATAAATCGTGCAATATCAGCCTATTGTCTTCTTTATCCAAATTGTTGACGGGAAAAGAATGTTTCAACCCCTAATATTGCCGGGTCAAATTACTAGATAATTTTTGGAAACTACTTAGGTAACTTGAGGGGTTTTGTTGGCTGGATGACTCGTCAAGTGGCGTGAGACGAAAATATGCCACATCACGGAATGAAAACAGCGAACCAAATTTCAGTAAAAAATTTCCACTCCAGGTTCCATGAGTTATAACTCACCGAGGAACGATAAAATTTATAGTCAGTCAGCGTCCTGCATGTAGTCCACGGAACGGGAAAGGTGAAGTTCTACGCCAGCGAAAATACGGTATAAAATCGGGCTAAACAAACATGCCTCATAAATAAGTGTCAAATTGAACTATTATAATAGGTCGCTACAGTATTTATTGAATAGAATAGTCAGAAGACACAAATTATGATATAAATTCATTTCGCACACTCTCGTCAGTCGTAAACGTGTGAATAGCATGAAAACAAAACCAGAGTTAAATGAAACGGTCAAAAGTACAAATCAGGTTGGATCTTGACTGATACTCACGGTCAAACCCACGGTAAACAAAGGTTGACAGTTGTTGTTGTGCGCATAGGACCGGCTGATCAACAAAGTTTCAATATACTTGAAAAGTTGTGAGCGTTCAGCAAGATCTTAAACGAAGATGCGATGTTGACACTGTAATCAACAAATGCCTTGCAATGGATGAAGCGGTGTTTGTACCCGCTGAGTGTCACTCATTGGCGGGTTAGACATCGCAACTCCCAACCAATTTGGGGTGTGCTCCTTGGCCCTGGTTTCAAGCATCCTTGCTATCCTACCAATTGTGTGTTTCGGGGAAATTGTTAGCTCGAAGATAGTCTGCAAGCCGAGCGAACAGTGTTGTATACAACGCTTCGTGCTAACAATTTCCTCGAACGTTTCATTCGGAAATGGAGCAAATTTACTCCTGGGATAAACAACTCTGGAAGTCCCTAAAAAGATGTCTACATCAAACTCCCCTTCAAAGATGATGATCTGATGAACACCTTTGGAAAGTTGATTAGTGCCGCGCTAAAACGGGTGTATAACACAACAAAGCTTGTCCTGCTGTCACAAACTACTAGGTAACCTCTACCTCCAGTCAAAAAGCAAATCTCTATGTTTTCCACCAGCCAATTTTCCTGCAGTTGTAGTAGAGTCAGTTTAGCTAGCCTTCTGTTTCTAGTTTGATGCAGTACCCTGGTCGGTGGATTTGCAACTACCCACTGGGAATGAGGTCCGCAATAGTATTTCGACTCTCTATCGTAATAGGGCTGTTGGTCCAGATGATCTCGTGCCAGCACTATTCAAGGAAGATGGAGAAGCGTTAGTAGATGCCTTGTGTGGTCGACGGAGACCATCCCTCCGTGCTGACGTCACTCGATAATAGTTACCATATTCAAAAAAGGTATCAGGGGTTCTTTCAAAACCACGGGGGAATTAATTTGACCCCGGTCATTTCAAGGGTTCTGGCATTCATTATACTTCGTCGACTTACTGCATTTCGGGAGTCAAACATTAGGAAAGAACAGACAGGGTTTCGCCCTGGGCGGGGTTGAATAGATCACATTTTTGCCCTTCATCAAATTTGTGAGAAGCTTCATGTGTACTGCCGGCCAACGGTCGCCGTATTTCTCGACTATAAAGGTGCGTTCTGTTCGGTGGATTTATCTACTGTCGGCGCTCTATTCCCATACTTCTGCTCAGATTAGGGTTCACGGTGTATTGTCTGATAGTTTCAGTGCCAGTAGCGGCGTACTTCAAGGTTGTCCTTTTTCACCATTTTTGCTTACTTTTGTCATAGACGAAATAATGGAGAATTGTCTGCGGCACTCACAAGACTCCGGTGGTGGAATGCTGACTGATCTTGATTATGCTGATGACAGTGTTGCTGTTTGACAACTTTCAAGTGGCACGAAAAATGCTAAACGCTATTTCGCGTTCTGCTAAGTACTTCGGAATGTGCTTTGCAGCCTCAAATTGCAAAGTACTTCTGCAAGATTGCTGTGATTACGTGGGTTCCATGCTGGATAGTGAAGTCATGGAGGTTGTTGACCGATTTGTTTACCTAGGAAGCTGCATCAGCGGGGACGGCAGCGGTGTAGGGAATGAAATAAAAGCGTGTATCTCTAAGGCTAAGGCGGTGCTCACTAATCTGAGACACCTATGGCGACAGAGAGGTATCTCTGAAGCTTAAGGGTCGCGTTTATCAGACAACAGTGAGGACTGTATTACTTTACGGCAGCGAAAAATGACCGATCAGAGTAGAGGACGTGAACTGTCTCCACGTATTCGACCACCGATGTCTGCGTTCAATCGCTTGTGTCGGGTGGCACCAACGAATAAGCAACCAGGAGGTTAGGAAGCGGGTGTTTGGCACTGATTGTCAAACGAGTTATTTTATTCAGTCATTGAATTTGCACAGACTTAGATGGTTAGGTTATGTACTAAGGATGCCAGCTAGTCGTCTGCCACACTGAGCACTCTTTGCCGACGATGCGGTCGACTGGCGTAAAGTACGAGGTGGACAGATGATGACCTGGTATAGACAGATGAAATAGTTCACGAAGAGGTTGGTCACTGTAGATCAGGTTCGTCTCCCGGGCTGGGGCCCTCATGACTTACAGAGTCGGTGACTGAAGATGGTGGGTGAGATAGCGGCTAACCGAGCTCAGTGGCGTGAATGTTGTCGTTATTTGTCCGAGTTGTCTGTGACGTGAGTGCATTTAATGACGCGGAGCGGTGGAAGCCGTAAGGAAGCTGTCTTGCTGATGACGCCTTACTGTCACTTACAGCTTGGTTGTTTGTTTGTAAGATGTAGGAACCTTGGTGTTGAATGTTTGAATATAGAGGTTGCCATATTTTTTTAGTAGTTAGGCCTTTTCCTCTCCCTTTTGTTTCTTCCTCACTGTTTATACAGGATTTGCTTTTTCTCTTCGTGGTTGTGTGGCAGTTAGGCGTTAGTGTGAACCACTGATGCATTATTGTCTGTGATGATGGTGTGTTCCCTTTGGTGGATTTCAGACCAATCTGATTTTGAAAAGTTGCTTCCCGCGTTGAGTTTTGTGAAGAGATCCTGAGAGACTAAGTGGATATTGATGAAATACTAATTTTTCATTGGCAACCGTGGAAAAATGCGTTCAGATTTATAGTGATCCATTTAACCATTTCACAGTGTCTGTGTGTACTACCTACTCTGTGAATTGATGTGACTAGTGAGGCCCGCTGACGTTTTTGCGGTCGAGTTCTCTACTGTTCCAAACATCAAAAATGTTTGATACCCGTCGTTTCGTTGTGGCTTTTGCTTCTTGATTTATATATAACCTCATCTGTGTTGTGCACACTCTAAGACTGTAACATATGTAGTATGTTCTGGTTGTACCTGGACGACAAGTTGAGAGGAATTTAAGAATATTTGAAGTCGCCGCACTCTCTTACTTCAGATAATAAAAAAGAGCCAATGCCTTTGGAGCCCGGATTGTCGAACTTATTAGTGGACGGTTCCAATGTTACAACTCCTTAATCCACTGAATGCGAGGTGGGCCGTTGTGAAAAGTTTGTGCTTGCGAACGTCGCACAGTTTATTGTTCCTGCAATGACTATTTGATCACCAGAAGGATTATTGATGTGGTTACCAGTAGGCTGATTCTCTGAGCAGCTTGTGGCTTCCCAGAAACCACTTGTGATAATATTAATGTTTCTAGTGGGAACACTAGAATACCAATAAAACACAATAGACATTAATGGGCTTTAATTTACTTTTAGTGCAAAACGTGTGGTGACAATGATGGTGAGGACAGTGGTTCGGTAGGACTCACCGTGTGTTAGGTTTGTGGTCCTTTTGGTTGAGAATTTATCTGTCTGTTACAGTAAACTTGTTTGTTCGTGGTCTCTTTGACCACGTAGGTTACCAGTTCGGTTTATATATGGACATTTCTTCACAAAGTGTCAGTTTCCACATTTCCACGATGCAGTAAGATGATTTGGTGGACGACTGAAAGATGGACCGGGAAAGTGACATTCGGTGTAAGCAATAGTAAACCAAGTTACTTCATCGTTGCTTCTTTTGCGATTAACTCGAAATCAATCTTTATATTGGTTAACCTTTGGCGTTCATCTGTGATTAACTAGGGAATTGTCTTGCTTCGACAGGGTTCGTTTCTGGATACCAACATCAGACCGTGAATGTGGCTGACTTACAAAGAGCAAACATTCAAACTGATTCTTTGTAACTTCCTCTAGTTTGAATCGTTCGGCCTCTAGACAGATTCGGGTGCCAAAGGAAAAAAAATGTGGTTCTTGTTTCTCGACTTACAAGCACTTGTACCGAATGTGAAATAATGAAGACCGAATGATCAGTTTTTGTGTGACACCATTGTTTCCACACAAGTTGTATCTGTCGATTTCCGAGGCAAAATTAAGTCAGTATGCCTCCGACCTTCAACAACGCCGAGTTTGTGCATAATTATCCCTGGTCTTTCGAAGCTGCACAGTCCACAATCCCCAACTTTTGCGTACTGTGATTCGAACAGTATTCCTGATTCTGGTCCGTATCGAAACTTCGTGTTAGCATCGGCGAAGCTGTCACCGATTAATCGTGGTGGACCAGATGGATGCAATGAACCTTGCTTCATCTTTTCGTTAGGGTTTCAAAGAGTATTTTGTATAAACGTATTCTGTAGGAACATTCCGCATAAACATATCCCATGTATTTCGCCGTAATCGTGTGTCAATTAGAATGCATGGAGTAAATTGCATCGCTACTGATGTGTTCTTAACTTTCCCGGGGAGTTAGGAAGGACAAAAGTCCTCCGGGCTTCAGGTCAGCATATATCCAAATGACTGTCGCCTGCCTCATGTACTCGATCTCATAGCAAGTCTGAACGAGAACAACACACAGCAAGGTCGATAACGTTGTCTGTTCATATGATAACTGTCATGGCCTCCAACATGCATTTATACAAATCAGCCCGTTCATTCGCCTTTTTCAGCACGGTCTGCGCACCCTCGGCAAAGCGGATGAGCAAAGCAATATCATTCGTCTATTTCATGTTAGTCACCCTAGCGCCAAATAGAAACTGAACAACAAGCTTGCTAGATTCCTCTAGCGCACCTCCCAGAATATTGTTCATAAGAAAATTGAACAGGATGGAGGGGGATCGGACATTCCTGGCGGATACCTCTAGAAGTGTCATTATACTGAGAGTATCCACGAAAAGTCAAGGTTGCAAACAGATGTTTCCGGTCACTCTCAGTGAACATATACTTGAAGTTAACATCCTAGACAGTTGTCTGTACACCCTCACTCTGCTTGCAGAATGGACATGCACTGCTCTTCAAAAATTCGTGTATTTTCCTGGAACTCCTTTGCACAAACATTGCACTTGTTTTACTAACGGTACTATCGTGCTTATCCGGAATCCGGTGAAACATTATGCACAGGACAGTCAGATGTCCGCGTTAGGCGGATATTCATACGTGTACACATGCACTTTCACTGTCCTGTCTCTTGCGTTAGTTGGTTTACTGTTTGCCAACTCAGTTGCCACTTCATAAGCAAATCATTGGTTACTTCTCAAACTGAAAGCATGTACAAGACTTCTAGACTTTTCTAGTAAACTAAGGCGTTTCCATTATACCAGTAGTTACTAATGATCAATGAAAGATTGCGTTTTTTCACCCTGAGCGCCATTCACATCTGCTCATAAATTTTACGCAGGCAGATTCTGCAACTGGTTCCTTCCGATGGAAAAATATGCCTCGAAGCATGTTTAAAAGGCATTATTGCTTAGTCTTTCAAAGACATATTTGGAGTTCCCAAAGACGACCGACTGCCAAGTCTGTAGTGTTCGTGTGTGCTGATACAGTCATGCTCTTTGCGACGTTTTTGTGCCATTTTGAATTGTTCAATGATCGAGTGATTTTTAAGTTTTTTCTTCTTTGAGCAATAAAATTTTGCCCGTTTCTGACTGATCGGGTAACAGACTTCCTGATTTGTTTATAGTTTAGGTGTTCAATCACGTCTTGATCTTTTATGTAGGCGAACTTCCGTAAAATCCGCGGAATCCAGGACGGTAGTTTTATCGGGCGACCATTGCTTCCTGTTCTTTTTGGAAATCCGCAGTTGCTCTCAGATGGTGATCTTCAGTGTACTTGTGGTCCGATTACACGTTTGTTCCACAAATATGGAAAAATATATCCATTCTCAATTTTTGAAGCAGATACTAAAGTAAGCCAGCATTTCTATTGTTTTGTACTTGCGACACTGAATGTTTATTTTGCTCCCATGAATGCGGGGTCGTATTGTCCGTTGTTCTCAAATTGGACTACACGACCGGGTTCTTCTGCTTCTGAAAGCATCTCAGCAATTGAGTTGAACGCTGTAACCCAGGAGAGTCTGGTTACGATAAAAAATTAAACTGTGTGGATGTTCTTAGATACGTGGACTGTCAGACGGGTAATAATTCTCTTGTGTTTTACTGTCTCTGTGTTGGACCGTTACAGATTTGAAATGAAAGTGAATGAAAATCAATAGAGAGAAACTTGAAGGAGGGTAGTGGGATGCAGTCATATCAGCAACGAACATAAAGACTGACTAAGACAACACACTTAATAGCCTGTGGTAGTGGACTGGAAGGTTGACTGGGAAAGTTAGATCGCTGTATGCCGATCGAGTAACATTTTGAAACTCTCAACCTATTCAGTCGTAACCAGTGTTAGGTAGTGTGTTTTTCAACTCCGCACCCGGCCGTCGTGCTAAGACTCAATTATTCTGAACTCAGTGTTAAACGGAGAATGTTGAAAGACACTTTCGCAGACAGACATATGCGAGGTGGCTATATGCAAGGAAGGGTGCAAACAACGCTAGTGCTGCTTGTAATTCACTTTCCTGTTGGAGGTTATTTTTAAAACACCTTGCATTGATTACTGATGGCTGTTGTTAAACTTTTCAGTCTTCGAGGAATATTGACATGGATTGTTTTTGGCGTCTTATGTTTTGTCGTTTTCTCGTGCAGGCATCCAGTTTACTCAGTTTTTTGCTCAAAAGAACCTGGTGCCCACAACCAACACCCTGTTTAGATCTTCCTGCATGCAAAACGGATTTTCACCATACTTTTCTGACGGGTATACCGGAGTAAGTTCCTGGTTTGGTTCTCTATTCTCTGCCTTTGTTTTATATGGATTTTGAATGCCTTACTAGGCAAAATGCGTCTTCTAATTGAATCTCATTGTTTCTGGGTCTTCACATTTCTGTGTGGCCCCGAAAATACACGTGGCCATCGCGTAACACGTGAACACCCATTTTGTTCGCTCCACTTCATGCTGTTCAATATGTCACGGTGAACTTACTCATTGCTAGCAAAAGGGTAGATGACCATGCTCTCCTAGGACATTGAAGGTGCGATTACCTGATCGAGAATGCAGTCGAAGTGAGTTAACAACCGAAATTGCCCCTGTTGGCACTTGTCGTGAAAGGGATTCCGGTCGAATCTGGCAACCACGCATTATCGGTCAGACCTACGTGTACTATTGACTTTAAAGATGCTCCCTTTTGTAGCCGCAAGCCGTGTCAATGACTTCATGTTTAAAACAGCGGATCGCTCTAATAAACCCGAACGAAAATTAGGAGACGTGAGTTGTATGATAATCGAAATTTCGTACGCTTCCACATATCACGTAACATACAAGCTAACTGATTTTTAATTCCATTAGTTTTGAGCCGGAATTATTTGTATTGGGTCACCCAAGATGCCAGGGTTATCTTAACGTCACAATTCTAACTGACGAGGACTGTTATTCCAAAAATATACCGTAGTTATAGTTATGAATGTATGCACGCATACAACAATATCGTGGTCATCTGGTTGATGTGTACCCAGGGTTGTCGGAACCGAGTTGAAAAACACTAGTAGAGGGACCTGGTCCGTATGATTGAAAAGAATTCAGCAGCCTCCAGAGGAGGCTGCTTCAAATCAGTCAAGTTACTGAGCAAAATGGAAAGAACTGAAATATATTTTGCAACTTTTTTCGAAATACACGCCAAAATTGATGTTGATACAGAACTAACTGGAGCAGTTAGAATGCGTTGCAAAAGCAGAATTGTACCTCTGATGAACACAACTAGAAACGAGGAACGCCTGATGCAGTCAATAAACTGCTTACGAAGTACGCAAACAACGGTCCCACTAGATTCGTTTATTTTCTCGTGAAAAAGCATCTCCGAGAGACGTTACGAGTAATGAAATCGATGGGTGCCTTTTGTTCCAAGAATACCCGACTTTCGGTTGTTTATTAGAGCGTCCACATTCCAGGACCAGTTGCAATATAAAAGTTCCAATGCATCCACAACTCTGTCGAAAATCTTTCTGATCTTCGCGGATCTGTCGTTCCTCATGTATACTCAGCCGATATATCACTGGTTTGTAACTTGGGCTTAATAGACTGGGAATTTTGTGGTTGTTTCGCATACTTTGGACACTGTTTGTAAAAACGGGAATAACTACTGTTAAGCCTTAATCCTGAAGTGTCTCAACAACGGCGTCAAGTCGTCCTACTCACTCTGGGCAAGCGGATAATCAGCTAGTGGGCAGTGCCTACACAAAAGACCCACCGCCAACATCGTTAGCAAAATAGTGACGTGGACACTTACCTGTGGCACTTTTACCACTTCATATGGTCTTTTCGTGTTAACTATATGTTGTAAACCCTCCTAAACGGTACGCTGGTTCGATCTCCGTATAGTGGTGAGCTCGATAAAATCGAATTCTTGTCCCGGTGATAATTCACACGAAAATCTCGGTCTCGAATAGTGCCGCGACTGTCCCGCATTCGCTCCCAAGGCAAGCCCGAAAACGCGTTCAAAGTAAGCAGCTTTGTTCCGCTACAAAACGGGTGCGGGCAGGGCGACAAGTATAAGGTATTTATAGGGCACGTCATGAACACACATCCCCACCCCATCATGAGAAAGAATTAGGACCACACATGTGCATAGCGGTATAAAAAGTCTCAACCGATTTGAACAGTTCCGCTAGTTCGGACTGAGCCGAGTGATTTTTTTCTTCTTTCTCACGACGGAGGCGCTCTGGGACGGTCACAGGGTGGGTGCCTTAACACCATATAACAGTTAAAATATTGTTAGTTTAACTGTTGTTCAGTTTGCCAGATCACCTGAAAGAGTATTGCCAGTTGCTCTGCCAAAGGTGGAAATAGGTCTGACCTCGTTACCCTTTTTCACTTTAGGTTACACAACCGATGCAGAGCCGTCTGAGACGCAATAACTAACCATTTACGAATCGATAACAATGTCAGTCTGATTCACCCAGCCACGTGGGATCGATCCATCTTTTCCAGTGGTTCCATCAAGAGTTACCCACAATCTTCGCAATCATACTTTTGAAATTTCCGTCAAATTAGTGTTTTGTATCAGGCACGACTGGGACAAGCGTTTCATTGAATGACCGAATCTGCCAATTGTTGTTTGGGACACCCTGTCTAACAGCCTAGTCTTGACGACCCGTTTGAAAAAAGCTTAAGTTTCGTCCTCATTTATCGCTGTGGCTAAAGTGATATTACTGTTTTGTGAAAATACTGTGTTATTACAGACTTATTGCTTACAGGCTTTGCCATCGCTAAAGCATAAGTACCAAACCAGCTTAAAAAGCTGCCTTAGTGGTACTCACTCCGAAGATCCTAATAGCTGCTGGACTCAAATCTCACAGACCATTCGGGAAGCAGGTACTATTGCATGCGGCACAAGGTTACATGGGCTAAGCAAACATCGGCTTTCAGAGAAATCCCTGGAGTTGTTAGAAGCCAGACGGAAGGTTCCTCATGGTAGTTCACATAACAAGTCAAGAAGAGATATGCGTAGGAAACTGAAACATAGTCTAAAGGCTGATCGTGAGGCTTGGTTAGGGGAAGGAGTTGAGGAAATGGAAATAACCTTTGCTTCCAGGAACGCCGGCAAATTCTCTAAGCTGATCCGTGCCAGCAGTCCTAGGTGACCGTCTGTGAATGAGGCTATCAATGGGGTAGATAGCACACTAATTTATAATAAGTCCAGAAGGTTAGAGCGTTAAGCGGAACACTTTGAGGGTCAGTTTGGATGGCCTCCTGCTTCTATTGTATTGCCGCCAAAAACGTGTGACGTAGCACCCTGGTCGATAGATTTGCAACTACCCACTGGGAATGAGGTCCGCAATAGTATTTCGACTCTCTATCATAATAAGGCTGCTGGTCCAGATGATCTCGTGCCAGCACTATTCAAGGAAGATGGAGAAGCGTTAGTAGATGCCTTGTGTGGTCGACGGAGACCATCCCTCCGTGCTG
>JTDE01021322.1:0-38548 GCA_014338405.1 Paragonimus skrjabini miyazakii | reverse complement strand
ATAGAAAAGGGAAATTCAATGTTCACTTCGATTTAAGCTGAGAAAAAAAGTCACAGCTGAACCGCTAAATTTAACATACGGCACTGTTGGTACCAGCCATTTACATCTCGTGACTACGGCCTTTGAAAGATCAAAACGGCGGGCAGTACTGTGTGATGGTCACTACTACAACTGTTTTAACGCGTGTTTAAATAGATTCGTTTTGGCTTGCAGCATACAAAAGGCAAACATTTTGCTAGCGATGCAAATGACACCAGTGCAGTTCAGGCAGCATTACGATCAAGATGAATTATTCATTCCATATGTGACATACCTCAAGACCGATTGGAAAATAGCTCGTTCTATGCTGTGACAGATTGCAACAACTGGACTATGATGAAAATAATATTTGAAAATGTATTTAACAATTTGTATAAGCCTGAATAATTTTGAAAAAGGAAAACTGTGTAACAGGTTTTCTGATGCATCGTCACAGTGATATATGCAACGTTCCGTGAAAGTTTGGCTTGATTTCACATCAGTTCATCTGTTTTGTTCTGTCTCAGAGACAACTTCGGGCACGTTGTTGGCGACTTTTCTATCCCCATCCTTGATTTCCCTTCCTCTGGTGATAAACAACCATTACGGGCCTTGGGGTTAATATACGGTACTAAATGAATAGTCCATTTGCTGAGCATCAAAACTGTATTCAGACAACGATCGTTTGTTACTTTGTTGGTGTGAAACATAGACCAACAAGCGATCCGTTGCGATAGGTGCAAGAAACACATTACGAGAATGTTTGTGGTGACATGAGGACGTTGAAAGGAACAGAATATCCAAACTCTAGAGGATGTAATTTATACTTCAATCAACCTAGGTGTGTCTGGAAGATTCCGCCAGTGTTTTCATGAAAAATCTTCACTTGAAGTGTATGATCTAACCTGTTCTGCGAGAAATGTAACTTGTTGGTTCACTTGCGCAGAGTATAACTTCAAGCCAAATGGAGGCTACAGTCAACAGTAGGTTGTTTCTGTTTTGAACGGAATAGACAAAAGTGTGTCGAATATGCAGGTTATTACATCTGTTCACACAGAATCAGAACGTTCAAGACAATTCTGTTTATGTACTAGGACTGCAATTCAATTCCGCCAGTTAATTAATATAAGTTTCTGACCGTGACTTCTAATATACGGATGCAGTGTAGTTTCAATTTCGTATGCAATGGATAGTGAAACGTTTGACAGAACTACACTTCCTAAGATAGTAAATGTTGAACACCTGGACCATTATTTAATGTTCTATAGTTTCCCACTCAACGAGACTGGACCCTGACGCAGTGTGATGCCTTGCGCGCCACAGTGACATATTGGGCTAAACTTGACAATGTGGTGACCACACCGACGGAGTCATTCATACCAGACAGACCAAGAAATAGACGTCTGATAAACCACAGTATCCAACTCACCCAGTTTGGGGGTTGGAAGAAGACTGACAAAGTTTTCGGGAAAAACTAACATTTCAGTACAATGTCAATTCCCCTCTGTCTTGTGATACGGGCTTTTGGGCTAACGACTTCAGCTGAGATTCTTGACCCTTCTTTTGTCTAGGTCTGAACGTTTTGACAGCATCTCAGCCCATATGCAAACACAAATATTCACAATTTTAATAATTCTATGTTGCATCGGCCGTCTCACAGTATGAATCGGGTCACCTTGTCTGCTACATACAACAGTATGGATAGGTGAAAACGTGCTATTACTGATCCCTCCCCACTGTCTTATCAAATTTGGCCCTCGGGCCCCTCCCGATCTTTTTTCAAGTGATTATTTTGCGGGTTCCACAACAGATATATTTAAGCACAGTAACACTGTGTCGGCAAGTCCCTCCAGCCTGATGCCTCCTTCCTCCTTTGCTTAGACCTAGAATTCGAATTAATATGGGTACTTTTATCGTTCGCACTCTAAGACAGATAGACCAGTGGGCTACTCTCGCACAAACGTTAGACTCTTTAGATATCGATGTCTGCAGCATTTCGGAGACTGGAATCCAGGACAGTAGTCAACGTGTGGAACTAACAGCACCCGCACTGTCTACCCGATGTTAGTTATTGTTGGGGAAAAGCACTTTTCCCCACTAAATTCGCATTATTCGCAAGGGAAATGGATTTCTTCATTTCCTGATAACTAAAAAGCTCGCGAGAATTCGGGAACGTCCAGGAAGTTACACTCGCCTCTGATTGGTCCATTCGGCGACCTAGGTCCAAGGTCACCGCACTCTATAAATACAGTTGCTGTAAATCGCAATTTTGCCTTCGGGCTGAGCAGTAAATAAAGCTCGTTTGAAGGCCGTCTTTTTCCTTACTTGTTAGGAGGTTCTAAGTTGCGAGAGTTGCGTTCCGATATTTGAGCTCTGATTTTCGCACCACTTTGCAATATCGTTGCGTTCGTTCGTGGTAGATATTCTGCTTGCGGTCTTTGCGTTGTTCTTGTTTTTTCTCTATCAGGTGGGGTCGTAACAGTTATACACTTCGGGTGATTTCACGTCCGCCGCTACCGGTCTTTGCTACCGTCTTTGCGACGGAAAACGCTAAAGCAGTGCTTCGCAGGTTTTAAAAGTAGCGTGATTAATGGGCAAAATTCACCGGAAACACGTCCAATTGGTGGCTATTCCCATTCATCCGTATTGTTCTGCCAACTCCATGAGTTTGTAATAAACGGCATGACCAACTCGCGAATGAGCTATTAAATACAAAAGCATATAATTGTAGTTTTTCTCAAAGTACTATTCACGTGAATGGATACCGTATACATGCGACTAAATGCATCCACTGGGTTTTAGTTACTGCGATCTTGAAGGGATCCGAGATGTAGAAATGCAAATAACAATTACAGAGATTTTATATTAGTTCACTCGAATAGCTAAATGAAATAGTGTGTTTGCACGTGTTATGTATTAATGACAACATATTGGACTGGTTGGCCAACTCAGGCAAGTCGTTTTGTGTGGCTTTGGAAAAAAAACGTGTAACTATTGAGCAAAGAAGTAAAATCATTACATACTGTAGCAGAGATTTTTCCTCTGGAACAGATATACAGCTCAATTATAGTTAATAGCAAGGTGACGGAAGGGACCGAACCACGAAAGGCATCAGTTAATTTGACGAGTGGCTCCTGATTTCTTCAAACACTAGACGAGGTTGGACTACGTCGATTCTGCTGGCTAAAGTGTTGATTGATTTGACTATAATCAACCCTGTTGTGCAAGTATCATGTCTTAAATTGATAATCAGCTCATGAAACCATTAGTTATGAACCTTATACGATCTGAGACTAATTGAGAAAGCAGGACAAGCCGACGGTTGGAAGGTAGCAGTATTATGGGGCGGATTAGCATGATAATCCGATCGAGGTTGTCTTCTTTTGTATACAACGGCCAGCCCAGCACTGTTCTGACTGATCCTCGGTTCCAGTTAGTTGTTTATTGTTATTACCTCGTAACGGTGGAAAAACATGAATGTTTTTGTTTAACGAAAGGCATGTAGTAGGTCTCCTTTATTCCTAGTTTGCAAACGATTCCCAGTCCAACAGATACGTCAGAATGACACAATAACGCAACTGATTTTCGGTTGACTTCGCCCATGGCGAACATGGATGTTTTAATTTTTCTACCGTTACGAGGTAGCAATG
Source organism: Paragonimus skrjabini miyazakii (assembly GCA_014338405.1). NCBI lineage: Eukaryota > Metazoa > Platyhelminthes > Trematoda > Plagiorchiida > Troglotrematidae > Paragonimus > Paragonimus skrjabini miyazakii. The sequence goes on along the minus strand of JTDE01021322.1, from coordinate 34,880 downwards.
TAATATGAATTTCGTTCGGTTACACCCCCACACCTCGTGGTCACCAAGCTAGTTCGAGAAAGAAGCCAGTCTCCAATGAAATGGAGATCACGGCTTCGGCTGTTTCTTACTGACACATGCTCTCGTTCTTTTTAGTGAATGCGCCATTGACCTCGTACAGAACAAATTGAAGTTTGTCTCATCTATCCAGCAAATAGTCTTTGAAGTTGCATAACGCTCTATCAGTCGATATGCAAACAGTCTCCGTACCTCTCGTTTGAGTTCATACCAACGGATAATTGCCACATTTTCTTGACAGTTATGCGCCCGCCATCCAAGTATCGACCAATTGTTGTGGTCGATAACTGCTTCTTGAACTCAGCCTTGACGCGCAATCTCAAAAATTGCAGTGTAACCGTTGGATATACGGAAATCCATTGCAACAACATGTCGATCTCAGATTCTGTCAGAATCTTACTTCTATGTACTTTGTTAGGCTGAGCTTCATAACTGATGCAATCCACATGAGGCCACTTGTAAGCGGTATTACACTTGTTTCCGTTCAGTAGGGCAACCATACGCCAGTCATCGCTCCTTTCGAATGCTTCGGTAATACGTCTGCGTGTTTCGGGACTGATGCGAGTGTAATTGCGTCCGTCAGCCATGTATACAAAAGAACTAATGAAAATGCTCTCACAAACTGATTCACTGTCATATTACAACTCGAAGTCTACCACGACCCTAACCCTCACTCCTATTGGACGTGAGATCCACAGGCACTCCTAACCAATCGCACCCCTTTACCTGTCAAAGGAACCAATACGGTCCGCAGTTCGATGAATTAGTAGAAACAGGGTCAGATGATCTGTGCTCCACTTTGACCGCTAACCCCGTTCTTATTAAACAAAGCCGCTGACACTCCTTGAATAACCCGTACCACTTCCTCTATCAAAGTACCCAATACAAAGTGCTGTAATTAAGATTGGTTGTCCCTTCCGGTTAGTTGGGTCAATCGCATTCTTCTCGTCACGTCCAAGATTCTAACGCGGAATTCGAATGCACCAAAGTGATTTGCTTTTGCATGAAATGGAAAATCTTGTGCCTAAAGTGGAAACAGATATGTACAAAGGTATTGACGCAATACTTCCGGAAATCTTCTCATTGTGCCTGATTATGCTCAAACTGACTGTTTTGATTTCGGCGTTAAAAGCGCCCTGTACTCGGATATGGCTCTTCTCTTCCGGTCGACATACGGTTCTAGTATAGACATGCTGGCTTGAGATATGAACGCCCACATCGGCAGCCATGATGTGGCCGAGTCTAGTTTAGGTTGCAGTTTTAGGATGGCATCACACCGCTCGGATAATGACGGCCGACTGTTACGACTATGTACTGAGCATAAGCTAGTATTCGCTTTAGACATCGTGCACGCCATTGTTATACTTGGCGCCCGCCTTCTCCGAATCAGACCTGGTCTCAGATGAACCACATGGATGTTAGGTGAAGGTGGTGTGGTTCCATTCAGGACTGTTGATCTATTAGTCCTGAAGATTAGAGCTTTGGGCGGAACACTTTGAGGGTCAGTTTGGATGGCCTCCTGCTTCTATTGTATTGCCGCCAAAAACGTGTGACGTAGCACCCTGGTCGATAGATTTGCAACTACCCACTGGGAATGAGGTCCGCAATAGTATTTCGACTCTCTATCATAATAAGGCTGCTGGTCCAGATGATCTCGTGCCAGCACTATTCAAGGAAGATGGAGAAGCGTTAGTAGATGCCTTGTGTGGTCGACGGAGACCATCCCTCCGTGCTGACGTCACTCGATAATAGTTACCATATTCAAAAAAGGTATCAGGGGTTCTTTCAAAACCACGGGGGAATTAATTTGACCCCGGTCATTTCAAGGGTTCTGGCATTCATTATACTTCGTCGACTTACTGCATTTCGGGAGTCAAACATTAGGAAAGAACAGACAGGGTTTCGCCCTGGGCGGGGTTGAATAGATCACATTTTTGCCCTTCATCAAATTTGTGAGAAGCTTCATGTGTACTGCCGGCCAACGGTCGCCGTATTTCTCGACTATAAAGGTGCGTTCTGTTCGGTGGATTTATCTACTGTCGGCGCTCTATTCCCATACTTCTGCTCAGATTAGGGTTCACGGTGTATTGTCTGATAGTTTCAGTGCCAGTAGCGGCGTACTTCAAGGTTGTCCTTTTTCACCATTTTTGCTTACTTTTGTCATAGACGAAATAATGGAGAATTGTCTGCGGCACTCACAAGACTCCGGTGGTGGAATGCTGACTGATCTTGATTATGCTGATGACAGTGTTGCTGTTTGACAACTTTCAAGTGGCACGAAAAATGCTAAACGCTATTTCGCGTTCTGCTAAGTACTTCGGAATGTGCTTTGCAGCCTCAAATTGCAAAGTACTTCTGCAAGATTGCTGTGATTACGTGGGTTCCATGCTGGATAGTGAAGTCATGGAGGTTGTTGACCGATTTGTTTACCTAGGAAGCTGCATCAGCGGGGACGGCAGCGGTGTAGGGAATGAAATAAAAGCGTGTATCTCTAAGGCTAAGGCGGTGCTCACTAATCTGAGACACCTATGGCGACAGAGAGGTATCTCTGAAGCTTAAGGGTCGCGTTTATCAGACAACAGTGAGGACTGTATTACTTTACGGCAGCGAAAAATGACCGATCAGAGTAGAGGACGTGAACTGTCTCCACGTATTCGACCACCGATGTCTGCGTTCAATCGCTTGTGTCGGGTGGCACCAACGAATAAGCAACCAGGAGGTTAGGAAGCGGGTGTTTGGCACTGATTGTCAAACGAGTTATTTTATTCAGTCATTGAATTTGCACAGACTTAGATGGTTAGGTTATGTACTAAGGATGCCAGCTAGTCGTCTGCCACACTGAGCACTCTTTGCCGACGATGCGGTCGACTGGCGTAAAGTACGAGGTGGACAGATGATGACCTGGTATAGACAGATGAAATAGTTCACGAAGAGGTTGGTCACTGTAGATCAGGTTCGTCTCCCGGGCTGGGGCCCTCATGACTTACAGAGTCGGTGACTGAAGATGGTGGGTGAGATAGCGGCTAACCGAGCTCAGTGGCGTGAATGTTGTCGTTATTTGTCCGAGTTGTCTGTGACGTGAGTGCATTTAATGACGCGGAGCGGTGGAAGCCGTAAGGAAGCTGTCTTGCTGATGACGCCTTACTGTCACTTACAGCTTGGTTGTTTGTTTGTAAGATGTAGAAACCTTGATGTTGAATGTTTGAATAGAGGTTGCCATATTTTTTTAGTAGTTAGGCCTTTTCCTCTCCCTTTTGTTTCTTCCTCACTGTTTATACAGGATTTGCTTTTTCTCTTCGTGGTTGTGTGGCAGTTAGGCGTTAGTGTGAACCACTGATGTATTACTGTCTATGATAATGTTGAAGAAGCTTACGCGATTGACGGGTTGCAGTCACGGTAGGTGGAAATGAAACGATACCGCGTTTTGAAATTTCCAGAAACGAACGCCCCCGGTTACTGAGCTGATTTAGCGAATGTTTGAAAAAGTTGGTTTATCCCAATACCGCGGTTAAGGCGAATGGAACGCCTTCAGGCGTGTGGGTTGACGTTTGCGGTGTTTCTGTCTTCTTTGCTTCGTGCCACTCGGCTTTTTATTTGGTCCAGGACTTAGCGTTACTGATTTTAGTGTCGCTAGTTAGAAGTTCGAAGTCCAATGTTGATTTGGGCTTTTTGAATTCATTCGCGTTGTCGTTAGACCAGTGCCAAGGGCATATTTCCTAAGTAGGGAGGTCACTGGTGCTTGTGTAACAAGGCATGGACCTGCTATAATGGATTTTTAGCCAAAAGGTGAAGGAAGTTAAGAAACCCTTTGTTGACTGCACCTGTTGCATATAACGGACCTTTCCCGGATGTGGAAGGCATCCTCTGAAATTAAAAACAAAGCCAAAATTATTGTAAGTTGGTGTGATAGATCTGCACTTGTCAGCTGGAAGCCGGAACTTTCCTTCCTGAAAACGTTAGAGAACGGCAGTGATCCGTTCACAAAGATGGTCTGGCGTGTGTACCAAGATGATAACATCCTCTGGAGACGCAGCAGTATGTGGTCGACGAAGCGGATAGTGATCGATGACTGCTGAACGAGAGCCGGGGTGTTCTTTTCCCTGAATAATAGTCTGATATAGTGGTAGTGCTAACGATGTTCTTTACCGTCAGCAGCTCACATAACTGTGGATCGGTTTCGACCTGAAGATGTGGATCGGGCGTGTCAAATTTAGCAAGTATGGCAAACTTGTGAGAAATTCGCATTTCCCTCGTAACGTTGCCCTCTGGATTTATCACAGGGAGGCGTATGGCTCAAAGCGTCAACTTGAATTCATTGGATTGAATATCCTCTCAAGACTACTGTCTGTAACAAGCTTCTTTAAGTAGGAAGGTAATGTTAGCATTAAGCTCGCTTATATTTCCATCAGTAGCATAAGAAAACCACTGTTCCACATGGCTTTCAAGCAAAATTACTCTTTGTCATCTTCCTTTTCAGTAGACTGGTCTGGTGCCCGTCTTATCCAAAACCCAACGTAGTCAGAACTACTGCAAATTAGAAACTTCCTCGAATTTCCCCAGCTTCTAAGGACTGTGCTGTTGAAGTCTTCCCCGAAAGATATTGTGAACTGTTTTGCATGCACTTTGACAGACCGTTAATCGTTTTAGCTGTTTTTAAGCAAACGCGTCTCGGCCTTATATTACTTTGACGGCCTTTTGCCAAATCGACTTTCCCACCTGCAGTTTGCCTTCGCCTCCGATTTGCAGATTAGATTAGCTTTTGCTCTTTGAAACTTTATATACCGAAGTAATCAATCGTTTCATTTTGAACAGTTAACTGAAGGCTCCTCTTTAGCCTAAATCCGCCGCTTGATCTGTGGGACATCGGACGATATACAGTACAAACTCCGGATAGAGCGAACAGAGCGATAATCATGGCTGTAGATCAGTTTTACGTAGTTCCCGATTCACTATACAGCATACGCTTCAACAATGGGACGAAAGTGCACCATAACGTGAGCTGCCCAAGTGGTATACTACTCAACGTAGACCGGCTAGTTTGTGTTGAATTGCCTTATGTGACTCGGGTTAAACCTAACGGTTCGATTGTCCTTTGTTGGGTACAGTTAGGGGTAGCGTGAAACCAGTGGAGTTGTACACCAATTTTATGCGGTACTAAGATGCAAGTTACAACATTCCAAGTTCTGGTTTCAAATATGACTGACCCGGTGAAACTAAAATACTGCACAACCTTCAAAAGTAAGATGTTTGAGTGCGGCGCATCCCTCATGAATTCCATTTCTTCTACAGTTTCGGATGTGCACCTTTGACTGGTTATGTGGCATGCATTGGTAAACAGCGATTAGACTTTAAATGAATGCGTTACTGCATGGGGTATATCAGTCGCTTCATCGTGTATCAATATATCGAGGGGTCTCGCAAACTGTTTTTGTTTATAGGTTTCCAGATGTCTACCAGCCATCTGGCAAGCTGATGATATGAAGAATTACTGATAGAAGAATCTGTCGGATAGGTCCATCGGCTTGTGAATCTGTGGGCGGCTACCCTTGTAGGTTCCTTGAATCGACTTATTATCAGTGTGATATTGGGCTTGTGCAGTAATATCATGCAGCACCAGCGTTTTCAACTCACAGTATTCGTTTCTCGACCGACAACACCTTATTCGGCTGGGTGTCGTTTTGTAATTTCTTAGTGTCGGAAAGCACTGTAGTTACTTTTTCAATATTATAAAGTCTGTTAGGAACGACCGCGCCAGATCCCATGCCAAGCTTCAGTATAACTGTTTTCACTATTTTCTGATTCCTTGTGTGGTTGTTTCGTGAGACCGCATCTCTGTTGGTCCGACAGAACAAAATAATTCGCTTACGTCAACTAATTTGACTCTAAACCAACTCACGTGCACAGATAAGAAGCCGTAAGATCGACAAGCTGGTCGAAGAGGCTGTCGAATTTGGCTTCGACGTGCATTTTCTTTTTAAATGCAAGGGTTCTCTTTAAAATTTAACTCAAGTGAACTGGCCTCTTTTTCTACATGTGCTGTGGTTGAACACGATAAACTTATCACACGTGCGTAATTGTTAGGTAGAAAGTTGATGAAGCTTCACTGGTTCCGACATAGCTTGTCAGTAGATCCTCTCTGCTAGTTGAGCGACTTTATACATCAAAATTTTCAGAGAGAATTGTACTTATTGACAGATGCGCTGCTCACGAAATAGGAAACGTTCGTCGAACGTTATGGCCAAGAATAACTAAGAATTTATTAAGTATAAAGCATACGTGTGCTTGGAACACTTCCAATCTGTCCTACAGAGAAGTCAGTTGGTTAATCTACCGTCAGTGCGCAGGGTTTACAGTGGTATAATCCAGTTGACCGAATTGACAACGATCGATTGACGATGTACTGTTTGTAAAGTGGATCGCAGATACAAGAAACCACTCAAGTCACTGGGTCATGCTTAAAATCACGACATCGAACCCCAACGAAATCAGCACATTGTGAGTGTCTCAAATACGTTCAGTGGTTAGATCAGTTACCTCGTGAAGTAAACCGGATGCCAGTTTACTAACTATTCCTGCTGTCAGAATCCACGAAGTGAACCGAATGATCCTCTGTCGAATTCAGAACAAAGACTGGATTCTGCTTGAACTCCGTTCTAGTTGGACTTAGAAATGCAACAAAAACTGTCTATCGTTGGATATGTCCATTTTTATGTTTATGTTTGACCCGATTGAATAATGTCATTTTTTTTTGCGTCAATGTTCAGTTCACTGATACTGCACAATTTCCTGATCGTTCACCGTATTCCGATTTGTTGCATATTGCTGTGCGTCGTGTTCGATTGTATCAGTCAACTCACAGTGCCGCTCCATCGTTGGATTATTGGTTTATTTGCCTGATTGTTGATTAGTCTGTTCCAGTCAACCGTATATTTCCCCTACCATTAAAAGGTTTAAACAAAACCCATGCAGTTACCCTTCACAGTCTTTATGATGTATACTATTGACATGCTTATGATTTGTACCTGGAATATGCGCTTCATAAAGGACAGCGTTCTGACAGATGTGAAGATTGTGAAGCTGCACGGAGCGCCTGAAGGTTTTAGAACCACCCATCTGAATATCGATCGAATGATGCTATTTAGTTCGTGGCGTGATACAATAGCTTTTAACTCATAGCAGCTGTAGAATCCGCTCTGCGTTTCGCTTCAGAGGTCAGCTGGGTACCACTAGAACTTAACACCCCGAGGTCAATTCAAACTGATAACGACCGCAAACAGCTCGGTAATGTTTCTATAATAGAAAATACATGGATATCAGCAAATACATAAGAATAGAAATATTGAATCAATATGAAATGTCACATACGTTCGAAATGGTACGTCCCGAGAGAGTTTTCGACCGTCAGTGGTCGAGCATAATGTCCAAATTCAAGATGGCGGCCAAAGCGACCTTCACATGGGCACAATTATGTCATAAAGCATACTACTCACGGAGAGGGGGAGTAGGCAGTGAGTAAAGAGTAAGTCCAAACGAATGTTACAGCAGCTGTGTTCGAATTTTGTATGCATCAACCAGAAGGCAATTTGTGCCTTTTCCCATTTGAAGTATGGTTTCAAAGCGTCAAGCAGTCTAACGTCTTTCTGAGCTCTGTTCTGTCAAACCGATTTCATGACATTTTGTATGAATAATATACCCCGTACCAAACGTTAATTGGCTACTCCATCTTTTAACGATATTCTTATTATTAGCATGTCAACGACAGTGAATATTGGCAACAAGTGAACACATGTTACTGAAAGACCTTAAGCTGAATTTTTCTGAATAGCTTTGATGGAAAAAGAATTATGCACAATAGCACGAAAAATCGCTGCGACACAACTATCTTGCCGCCCTAAGTTGTTTTTGTCACTTCCGAACGACGTGCCGGATCACATAGACGACACGTTTTTTGGGGGCAGAATGCTTCATCTCTCCGACAACATCGCAACTGCCTCGTCGCATTGCCAGTGGGCCGGGCGTGGACTAATTACTAAGTGACTAGCATTTTATTTGGCATTTGCTCTCGTTTTCACCTATGCGTTCTTTGTGTTAACAGGTGAAATATGTTTTGCAGACAGTTAACTCCAGTGACCACCAACAAGGCAGAAACAGCTTTCCATCACTAGGACCAACTATTTGCGGAAATCTCTCTCAACCACTTTCGGGACCATCTTTAAAACGACTGATCAACTTCAGCCGATTATTAAAAAGGCGCAACAACTAAAGAACTTGATAAGCTTTTTGTTCTATTCATTCGTTTTTATTTTTTGTGTTCCCGGTTCAATTTAGGTGCGAATTTAAGTTGTCAGTAAAAACTCGTTTGACGAGAAGGTGTTTTCTAAGTACATTTAGCCACGATCCGTGGGGACTAAATTCCTTCGCAAATGGCAGTTAAGAAGTGGTTTGCCGAATTGAAGTACGACCGATACAGTGATCAACCTTTGAAGGCGACGCCCCTCAAACATTGGGCTGTTGTTAAATGCGATAGAACGCAGACCAGATAAACCGAGGTCGTTGTTGCTTCCTGTGCTGGTATTGCAGTAATCCTCCGTCAAGGGTGAACACGCCAGAAGTCCATGCTCCATTGGTAACATGTCGACGTTAACCACATCGAGCAGATTACAAAGCAGAGTTCCTTGATGTATACAGGAGCGTTCTAACTGGTTTTTGTTCGCCTGACCATAACACTGTGATTCGATCGCCATATAAAAGGCGCTGCATTAGAGGCATTGCGATTTCCCGCTCCCTAGACATTTGGAAATTAACTGTCGGCAATGCAGAACATTGCGAACGTTTCACCGGTCGATTGTATACTACTTAAAAATATGTTTTTCTGTATTAATGGATCAGCTACATACAACAACCAGGGATATTCACAGAAGAGGGTTAATGATGTATGTCCCATTCTTCTACGAATATGCGCTGGTCTGTACTTTCGTAGTTTTCGAAGCAACCATTCGAGACTATGAATTCTACCAACTTTTTTACTTAACAACTTTACACGAAGCTTCACGTTAAAAATGTTGAAAGACTCAACCGTTAAAAATCGGTTACCAAGTAGTAGTTGGGTTCTTTAAAAAAATTTGAGGTTTGCGGGGTTTGAAGAACAGCTAGATTCGTTAATTGTGATAGAATGTATTTTGAAAAATATTTTATTTCCACTTCATATTTGGTGTAATTACAAAATGATTAATTGCTTTTACGCACCTATGTTTCACATCCGTAGCTTTATGTGGTGCCTGTTCAGCTCTGTTCTTTTCACTTTGTTCTGACATAATTTGTATATATCTGGTGAACGCGACCCTCCTAACTCGTTTTATTCTGTGCTATTTCTGCTATTTGTTAGCTTTGTTTCCTTTTCTGTGCTGCCATTCTGGAAGCTAATTCAGAATCAACTGTCCTCTTTTTGGATACCTCCGGAAACTTCAGTGCCTCGCGAATTTTGTATTATATTAAGGGAGAAGTAAGTACCCATCGTTCTTCCAACTACCTAAGTTTTTACTGTTTCGTAGCTGAGAATACGGCGCATAACTGCAGGATTTATCCGGGTCTTCACTCTTTGAAGCATATCCGCAGACATTTTTTGCACACTTAACTTCCCGTGGGTCATTTATCCCCCTGCTTTTATCACATATAGCATGAGTTTCTGATGACTAGGCCAGCGTCTGTAAGCAGTTGTCTATAGGCAACTGAGCACTTCCAATGTATTAACTTTGCCCACTCCACACTTCTTGTAAAACGAGGCGACTCTAAGATTCTTTTATGTAACGTTTGTAGTCACGACTCCAATGTATATGCCAAGCTTGAAGCTGTAGAAAAGTTGTTGGTAGCTGCGTTATATACTTTGTTCTGCAATCCCTTTGCGAGCATAACACGATATCCCCAGCACATGTTAGTTCATTTTATATTTCTCGTTCGTGGACATCCGAGTACGGTGAAGTGTTGTAAACTTCTTGTCGTCTGCTGACATTAAAACTTGGCACCATTTTTCTTTCAGGATTGTTTTCTCTATAGATACTCGGCATAATTATGGTTTTTTTACTGACTGCAGCTACATGTTACCCGTATGAGAAATCGGTATTGTATACTTTTCTGTAATTCGCGATGAAAAAGTTTCAAAAAGGTCGTTCTCGTGGGCTTACCAATTGCCACTTGCGATCAGTATTATTACAAATCACAAATGCTTGTATCTTTGGCAAAAATAGTTGTAGTGTCGTGACCACGAAAGACGCTTGGCTTGAGAACTCGTTTATTGCACAAACTCCCGTATAGGTCATGTCAAAAATCAAACCACAAACGCGTACACTCATTTGCGAGTCAGACATGCATTCACATACATCGGGTGACATTACGTCGTCATTCGCCTTGCCATAGCGTGTACACACTATTCCGATAGTCTCTTCTTGTCCGTCGTCTCCCTGGCGTTCGGAGCTTGCCCTTTTGTTCCTGAATGTCGCCTGTGGGTAACATACTACTTGTGAGTAGTATACTATTCACAACGAAACTGCCTGTCATATAACAGTAGTAGTATGAAGTAGCCGTACTCCAAAATCAGTTCTCGATATAAGCCTTATCCAATGACCTATTCCGCACAGTCCACTTGCATTTGACAAACCGACGTGCGTCTACAGCTTCTTTGCTGCCGCGTTGTATCCGTTACGCTCCGAATATTTATGGACACTGTTAAATCACTGCTGGTGATTTAGGGTAATTCACTCAGTAACGCGTACTCGAAAATTTCAGTTACGCCTATTCAAACGATCGGGTTAATTGGACTATCTTCCAAGTCCAAAAAACGTCAGCAAAGGCGATCGAAAATTTATACGGTGTTGTTTGGTAAAAATGCTCTCTCACCTTGAATGTGAATTAACCGAATACACAAATTTCCGAGTAGAGAAGCGTTCAAATTGGAGTAACCAAACACGAGTCCGCAAGTAACCACCAGTCGAAGGAAAGTGAGCTCATTAAAGCAATCGGGTGCAGGTGAAAATGATAGCGTTTCAATCAATGTCAAGAAAAAAGTTATAATAGATCGGCATTGATAATTATAAAAATGAAGAGAGCAAACATTTCACATGTATTAATGGTACAGAATTCATCACGAATGTTTACTGCACTCGGCAAAGACAATCAAAGACAAATTCAGGATCGGCCTTCTACTAACAAACCAAACATGCCTCAACAAAGTCACCACTCCGCATCATATCAAACCGGACGACAAACGTACCAGACGAACTTCTACACATCCAGCAGACACTTTACAACATTGAGTCATCAACAGAGATCGATAAGGCCTATTGAACACACGTAAGTTTTAAACGCTGGGATAAATAACGGGAAGATTCGAAGCTGCGGTACGTACAAGCGTTGGTTCAACTGTTGATAACTAAAGCTCGTGCTGGCTTTTATTTAGTCAATCTAATAACTAGTCGAAGAATACAATTATTAGCATGAGGTATAAATGTTTCATCGGCGCCAACCAGACGTGTCATTTGCATGGCTAGCTCTGTCGGCTCGCCGTGCTTTTAAGTACGTACGTTGACTTCCTGGTACCGAACTTCCCGGTTATCTTTCACATTATTGATTTGCACACAGACCAACACTACGGCTCTGCTTTATCCTGCATCATATTCCGAACACCGCGTACGGTTGGGCAAAAATGCAATCAGTGTGATTTGGTCCTGCAAAATGTTTTTTCGTCCCATTTATTACGGAGTAGGTCTATTTTTTTGCAGCCTTCCGCATCTGCCTTCAGTTTCCTGATGTTGATGAGCCTTCAGAAGGCTACCATATGGTAAGATTTTTCTGTAAGCTTGCATAAAATCCTGATAGGAACGACCGAAGAGCTTTTAGAGACAGAAAACAGTGTTCACCCAAGTTTATCAAATGTCTTGCTGTTCGAATGTCCCAGTTTTGGTCGAACTGAATCCGATCGTATAGCCTTATCACACAAAAGGTGTGTCACCTGAAATCCCACTATCAGAATAACCGAACTCCTGATATGTCTCCTTTCCAGTAGACATTCCAACAGAAATCCTGTTATATATCCCGCTCGCACTTTTGACAAATGCTTTTATTCAAACTGTAGCACATTTGTAATTCGAAAGCGTCACAGGATGTAGGTGTTTCAAAAATCCAGACTATCCCTAACCGTTCATCAAGCTATGGATGGATTATAAAACCATCTTTGTCCCGTTGCGGCACGCGAACATACTCGCTGGTCTGGTTGGAAACTGTCTTCATTTCTGCGCTTACTCCTCAGTCATGACGCACGCTCATTGTATAGAAGGCTGGCGACCGTATTGGATAAATGCACCAGTCATTTCACGTCGGAACATCACTGCTTCGACAGTAAGTTGACGCTGCAGACCGACATCTAGCAATCCATCCGACATCGTCGGTCAGTTGTTTTGCTAATTGAGGGCGAGGACGAGAGCTAGCTGTTAGGACGCCCACCCTGTTACCATCCCAAGCCACCTCCGTCGTGAGAAAGAAAAAAAACAATTGATTCAGTCCTACTTAGCGGAACTGTTCAGAGCGGTCGAGACTTTTTATATCGCTAGTCTCAACTGCGACCCTTTTATTTTTGCTAACTGCTCTCTTTGATTTCTTGTGAATGTTTGATCATTACGCGCTCTAAAATACCTTGTAATTGTCGCTTTTGTCGCATACGTTTTGGGGCGGAACAGAGCGGTTTCCTTTCTACGTGATTTTTGGGCTTGTCTTGGGAACGAATACGGGGACAGTCGCTGTACTATTCGGGACCGAGATTTTCGTGTTAATTATTACCGGGGCGATAATTCGATTTTATCGAACGCACCACTATACCGAAATCGAACCGTCACCATCGAAGCAACCAAGAACGCACATACGTTTGTGTTAATAAGTTAAGGAAGTCCCTTTCGCTATGGTGAGAAATAATGAATAGCTAAATGGACAACTAGGGATGTAACAAAAAGTTCGTTATGGCCAGTAAGCCGGGCATGACAAGCAAACAGGGGAGAACCGTGTTGAAACTGTTCGAACGGTCCTGCGCGCAGAAATACATGATAGTGCATTCTGCTGGACCTAGTACTTCGAATGGTAGTACTAAAATGCCTTTGCCTCTTTATCTACTGTATTCACATCCCAATGAAATCGGAAAGTTTCACCTGTCTATTGGTTTTTCGAACACCAGTCCGGACGGTCGTATTATGTTCAGTAATGTTTTCGGTCAATCGCCCTGGCATATTGTAGCGTTCAAAAGCAAAGCGTTCCAGCCGATCGAGTGTCACATGCCCTATTTGCAAAGACGACCATGTTTGCATACAGAGTTCCGAGAGGAAGCGATGCTTTATTGTGGTTAAGTGGGAAAGAAAGCTATGTGCGACATGACATTGTGTTCAGACCAGAATATCAGCTGCTGCGGAGAACCACAGTGTTCATGTTTGATGCTCATCAATGATCAACCCGACACTGTGTGTACTGTGGATTGCAGTATCTCATGTTTGGGCTTCATTTTCAGTTATGCTTTGGTGTTATGCGACTATGCCTTTTCCATTATTAAGTTTCAGACAGCAGGTTACATTATACTCACTGACTTGTTTGTAGCATTATTCGAATGATAGAAGTTGGTGGTCGTCGGCAGAACAGGCTTGATTGCGCTGATTTATTCTTGCTCACATTTGTGGAGTACCTGCGGTGAATGCAAATGCCACTTTCTAGAGAGGCGAAAATCAATGACCGTTAAAGTTACGCGCTTAAAACAGCGTTCTCTTGGCACCGGCTTTTTGAGCAAGACGTTTTACGGTAACCACACAAGAAAGAAAAAAATACTTCATTGTTTGTGCAGCTAAATCCTCAAGTATTTGCTCGCAAGTTGTCTTCAGTGCTTTCCGTGAATCGGTGGACGATCCAGAGCTGCGAAATGTGCTTTAGCATTCTCCTTTCTTGATTTGACCATTTGAAGTCAGCGGCAGTGAATGTATGGTCTGAGTGTAGCTGTTAAATGATCGTTTGTCATAGTTGTTAGTTCATCGTAATATGATAAAGCTCTGTGTACTTTTTGAGAATGATTTCCGTTTACTTATATAAAACCCCTCGTTGCGCTTTACAATAGAACTTAGTTCTTTGGATTCGGAACCGGATATCTCTACTTACTATCATTTGCGCACTACTGAGCAGGAGGCTATGGCTTGAAAAGTTCAGGTCATTTCCTATCCATCCTGCGCGTGTGGCAAAATCAACATTTCGACTGATTGTTAATCACGACATAAATAAGTGAACGCTTGTCAGAATTTTTCGGCGAAGTAGGTCTCAGAGAAGCTTCCCAGTATGATTCATTTTGTGTGGGCAATCTACATACGAAAAATAGCTTACTCACTCGATAGATTATAGCGGTTGACGTGTATCACCTTGAGCAGCCTTACTCACCCACAGCAACATACCATCTCCAGTAGTAAACTAGATTGGCAAGCCGTAGCAGTCTCACTTGGGTAAATCAAGTATAGTGCTTGTTTATTCTTTACAGCTTTCGCGGACCGTAATATTATAACAAGCGTCAAGTTGTCCTACTAATGCAGGTTTGGACAGGCCAAAACGCGAGTAGTTCATCACTTTTTCTACTGCTGCAATACAGACTGCAGTTTGTCACAACAGGAATAAGTCTGTTAATTCTGTCACCCTTTCTCTTGCGTCCATAGCTGATCGTGTGAGACGTCCTCATACTGGTTGCTTGAAACCATTGCCATTGGGCCGTTCATCCTGGTTTGCTATTGCAGTCCTGCGTATATGCACTGATTTGGCGAGACGACAATGCAGATCACATTAGTACCCGTAGAAGCTGGAGGGGTAGAAATTGACCCGAGTTTTGTCTGGCCCTGCAACATATCATGGGTTATATCTGATTATCGTTTAGCTGTAACTTTCTATTCTTGAAAAAGAAACTGTGTTTTCAAATAAGTAAATCAGTCGAGCACTGCAGTTGTCCTGTTCTTCAGTTAACCGCTCAGGTGGTCAAGAGGAGCGCCAGACATTGTATATCCACCAGCAGCACTCAGTGACACAAGCATCTTCCCCGCCACAATTATTTATCACCACTATTTTGTCCCTATAATTTGCCGAAATTTCGTGTTGAAGTGCTGAAACCGTAGACCTGCCTTTATTAAACCGGAATGTTTAGATGTTTTTTGTGTGTCGAAGGACATTAGGACGATGAGAGCGTTTGGGCGTGTTCCGCTCTCATCCAATCTGTCCGTGTTTGAAGGAATCTTTCGTCAAAAACCGCTTCCTTTTTGGAGAAAACGGTTTTATCCAATCAGAACGAGCGGAAATGTCTATCTGTTCGACACTTATCGTGAAGTTAAAATGCAAAATCGCTACGCCAGCGCGTTCGGTCGTCGTTTTATGATCATTATATTCAACTGCATTATTTTCCCCAATACTGTCGCATACGTCTTCTGCAGGACAAAATTCGATTCGCGGTTTTTAGCTTACGTTATCTGACAGGATGTCACGTAGAAAGTACTACTGATTAGCTCATCAAGATAACCAGACTCTACAGTTCAAACCGTTGCGATTTTGAGAAACTCAGCCTTGTCTGCAATATTGAGTTCACCAATTTTTGTAGACGAGAATCAATCAACTCAGCAGTCTGCAGAGGTCACTGAAACACAGTCTAATGAACTCACCATTTTCAGAAAATCCGGCTACTTATATGGCCAACTTGTCCACACTCAACAGCATTCAGTTGGAAGCCCTATCTTGTGGTCACCGGCCCAACTCGAACTTCTGTTTGACGAACCTTTACAACTCAATCCGGTATCAGAGAACGCTCGCAGTTGATTTAAAATCAGGCTAGTCGATCTGGAGCATCAATACAAAGTTACGTGCTCCAGACAACATAATTCTGACTCCAGAACCTGTTGAAGCCCATTTTGAGCTAAGAACCGATGATAATGTAATTATCCTACCATCAGACAAAGGCTCTGGTGTTGTAGTCATGGATAAGGCTGACTGTATGTCACGGATGTAGTCACTATTAGATGATACAATCAAATTCCGTTAGGATGACCCAACAAACAATGCTACCGAACTTGAACGACGCGTTAACGAGGGAGTACAAGCATTGTTGGAAGGCCACTTCATTAATCAGTCAACGGCAAAGTCACTTACACTAAGATGATTGCCCACTCAACTGTATGGCTTGCCAAACTGCACAAGGTTGGTGTATCACTGCGGCCAATATTACCCATGTCCAGTTCACCACAACACAAGTTGGCACAGTGGCTCACCCAACTTCTTCAGCTTTGAGCTAATCGACTTCCTCAATGGTTTGGATTGTAGCAACAAACATGTAGCCCTTTGGGACGTGGATTCTCTGTTTGCAAATGCTCCTCTGATGGGGACGGTTGATTTTACTTGTCGGTATACTAACTCACATCGATTGAATATAGAATTGCCCGCGTCTGAATTAGAACGCCTTTCGCTACTATGCACAGCGAACGTAAAGTCCTACTTCCGGGGAAATTACTATGCACAAATCGATGGTGTTGCTATGATCAGTCCACTCGGTCCGCTACTAGCCGATATTTTCGTTGCCCACCTGGAGCAAAATGTAGAGGCTTCCATCAGTCAGGCTCAGTTGTACTGATGTTATGTTGACGATACTGAAGACTACGTCGAATTTAGGGTTTCGGAAAGCTCCGTTTCCTGTTTGCATTCCATCCTTTGCGTATAGCTAAGATAAAACAATGAAGATATTTGCTCCCATTGGAACTCAGATCCATTCGACTAGCGATAATGGTTTAACCAAAAGACAATAAGAATTTTCAGTCGCTTCAATGCAAGCGTATCTAGAAAGGCAGTGAACATGTACGTACTCGCGCAGTTGATGCTAGTTGTCATAAGAGAATGCTGAAAAAGCAGTGCCTCTTTGCGAAGCCGTGGCTACTGCAGATTTGGCGAACGATTTATTGAGGTGGTGTATAAAACTTTAATGCCACGCGATCAGATGCAGACCAATAGGACATTTGTGAAGATGAGTTTGCTCGTAGTCACGCTTTGCTGGACTGAAAAGTCTTGAGGTATACGAGACTTGATGTCCTTGCTCTAGTATAACATTTATGCCTGTGGAAGACATCCATAACAACATCAAATGGGAGCTTAGTAGCAGGTGGCTGTAGAACAGCACTTGTGACGAAGGATCTTAACAGACGACGTAGCATAGTCTGGCGACATTAATCCACGTACTTCCGTTTGAGGACACAATCACAGAATGAGTGTCATTTAGGTAAAAATTTGAAATAAAACGGATGTAATGTTGAGGCGAACCTTTGTCTGAACACACTTCATCGAAAGTTTGAGTGAAAGCGTTAGAAATTGGAATCTCCCGAGATCAACTCGAAATTTGATGTCACCAACCAAGTATCTGGAACAAGAAAATTCTGTTGTATAAGATAAACACTCATCAGGATTAAAGGCAACAGCGTAAACACGAAGCTCTTCAACTGAAACAAGCCATCTATCCTTGTGACTATTGATAGTACTTTTCATGCTAAGAAACTGCAAAGCCTTCACGATTTGCAGTGACCGTGCTTATCACGTCCTGAAAAATTGCCCGAGAAACATATAACTCAAAAGGTAAAATGTTATATGCGATAAGTGCAAAATAATTTTTTTACAGTTAGCAACTTGGATGCACTTTCAAGAGGAATTTGCAACGACGCATCTCTAGCATTAAGTTTCGAAAAGAGCGAATTTTATCTTCTTGGTTCTCCGTCGTACAACTTCTCTACAGCAGGCACTTGCCCAGAGTAATGCGATAGTCCTTGACATCTAGATTTTCGACCATTACGTTACAATTGGGGCAGCTCATGTGGAGGATTGCATAAAAGTTGGTATTTTTTTCGCACTGAAGTTGGACGGGGTCTCGGAGACCAACTGGAATTCTGGGATCCTTCTTGAAAGTGAGTGTATGTGATACTTCAAGGCTTATTGGTCTAATTCACATGTGACTGGCGATCTTTGAACATCGCGAAATCAATTCATGACTTCTGATCTCTGAAGATCCAAAAATTGATCAAGTAATGGACAGTGAGTGGAGGTTCACAATTTTTAAGACTAGCTAGAACATATTGTGGGGGATTGTCAGGCAGGAAGTGCGAGCATTCCAGCTCACGGCGGAATACCCCAACGCAGGGGGGTGGTGCGTTCAAACACCCACGGTGAGCGGATGGAGAACGGCGTGGGCGACCGGATGAGTCATCGCTCGACCGGATCGGACCAACGGGCGAGACGTGGCAGCCGAAACAGAATGAATGACCAAATTGAATGTGTGATTATTCCAACACTGTCAGGAATATCCCGACACAGCTGTGGATTACGGTCAAAGCCCACGGTTGATAGACGGAGGACAGCACGAGCGATCGGACAAGCTATCGCTCAGCGAAATCGGATCAACGGCCGAGGAATAGCAGGCAGAAAACCCCCGGGTAGAAGGCGCAAATCACACACTTAAACCGGGTAGAAGTGCACACGACGTGCGAGCGGAAACCAGGGGATGTTGTGGACTGGAATTGTGATTCAAAATCGCGAGCGCTTGTGTGGCATGGTAACTAGCGAGTTGGACAATAAAGATTGTGCTTTATTGGACGCCTTTTCGCTACAATATCCATGACTACCTGTAACAGAACTATTTGTGCTCTAAGCTTCTCCGTGCAGTCAACCGGTATCGATTATGGTGGAGTGTTAGGTCCACCTGTAATGAATAAAACTTTGTTCTTCTAAGCTAGTATGGACTAAGCACATCTTCAAACAACAACAGATGGCTCGGGCATGACCCACCTTATTGCATTTATGACATTTGTGAAGTAAATGTGTGAGTCTCAAATGTTTCTAATCACATGACATACTGTTATTAAAGTATTGGGCGGAATTTTGATTAGAGTAACTTGGTTCAAAGGGTACATTTTTGATGAGACGTTTTTGGCCTGTCGCTGCTGTTGATGTGCCTGCTTTCTAGTGTTGTTGACAGATACCACATCTCGTTAACACCTTAAAGTTGTCCCCAGGGGACTTCAGCCGAGCGGAAGGATGATTAATTTAGTGTTACTAACTTTTGCTAAAGGTCAAAGTGTACTGGTTATTGTGGTTAATCGACCCTTTAGTTGAATTTATAGTCGGTCGTTGGAGTTAAATCATTCGGTTTGAGTTTAAAGTTGGAAATTAAATCCGTGAATATTCTAATTTTCCTTCTTCATTTGAATGGGAAGCAGTGCTCAGCTTCATACTCGTCAGGCCAGAAAAGCTTAAGCGGCGAATATTTCAAAAAGTCGTGTGCAAACGTAAACGTGAAATCAGTAAACTTAGCTTTCAATCAAAGCGTAAGCATCCTTGTCAGTAAATATAAAAAATCTGAACGTCTTCTGTTCCGTATCTTTACGTAAAATGTACCAAATTCGAAACGCGATCCGAGGACATAACTGAACATTTGTTTTCTGAATTGCGAAAATCCATTGTGACATTACTGACAGTGACTTCAAATGTAATAGTGCGAATTGCGCAAAATGAATCGTAATCGCACTTAGTTCAATCCCAAAGCTAATGTCTACACCGTAGTAGTAAAACCGAGTGAGCCGATGAAACTGTAATGTCCGAATTACGTGCAGCTCAATTAAGTGTGCATCGAAACAGGAATAACGCAAACCTAGGTTGAGTTACAGTTAGTACAATATGGCCGTCTATAATTCGTGACAGTTATTATACGCGCTAAAGACACAGCCATCGTATGAATCATCACCGAGTGTGTTTCTCAAGGAAATCTCTCAGTCTTAGTGGGAATCCGGTTTTGGAACGAACTCAATTATTCGATCAGTTTGGATTTAAGTCTCTCCGTGATACTCAATCCTATATGGAGCCTAATATACAATTCCTGCATGTTCTTGGTCATCTGTAATTTAACCGATATAGATAATGGTCGGTCTTGTAAAGTAGAGTAGGATTTACTCATTCAGAACCTAAACCAATCAACTAACGTCGTTCTTCCAGTACGGTCAATTTTAGCTTTCACGAAGTCCCTCGAGAACAAATTAAATGTTGACGATCAAGAACAGCGTACCGTGTATTTTAGAAAGTGAACCTTTTTTATTCTGGCCTGTTGTGGAACCATTGACAATTAAAAACGTTTAAATGAGGCAGGCAAGCGCGGGAAATGCGTGCTACGCACTAGAATGCAACCGGCTAGAAAGCTGAAAACTTTACTTAGAGGAACTTATCGCGCATTTCTAACGTCCTCAACCCATCAAACGTCAAAATGAAAAGTTTCTTAGATAAGGCACACTTCTCCCTGGTATGTAATGGTTTAAATCTGAGCAGAATGACATACGGCTTGAATCGATATTTACGGTGACAAACGAACAGAAAAATGGATGTAGAATATTACGGTGCACCACGAGTATCTTTAGAAGAAGAAAAAATATTTCTCAGAGTAATTACGTCGCTGCATGATTTTGCTTTTTAGGTCATTGACTTGTTGTTATTCCAGTCGAGTGATGTAAATTTACCTGTATCTTTGGATTCTAGTCGGGCCTCGCGCGTATGAGGCGGCTGCGCTGCTGTCTGGTTCCTACGGTTACCGATTTACTTGATGCCCTCGTTCAAATAAGGATGGGCATTGCTTATTCCACTGGTCGATTACCTACAGCAGAACCGAACTGCCAAAAAGAAACGGATCGAGGGTTCTTAAATTTCTGCGGAAACCTCAAGTTGATTGTTGTTGATAGTATGACCCTACCTTTTCTGTCATTAATGAGCGTCCTACCGAGTTTGGGTGAGCAAGTCTATTCTGATTATTGATTCTTTGTGGTGCATATTTTTAGTACTTGGCGTCCTGATAATTGTTTCTACTCACTGTACTAAGCAATCTGCTATCGCTTGTCAGGGAGCATTTAGAAACCTGGTCACCAGCTGTTTGTTCCGTTTTTAAGTTATTCAGCGACTTTGATCCGTTCTCCCTTACTTCTTGAAGATTTACTCACTGTAAAATAGATCTTCTGAAATCATAACGTACTTTTTGTTTCCATACAATTGTGAACAGAAAAGTCGGAAACAGTTTTTCGCACACCAGGTACATATTGTAATCTGCGGATTTATATAGCAAAGTTCAATGGGCGTTGTGTAGCCAAGCAACCAAATACATTGTGTAAACAACTGCTTCTGACTTCTCTGTTCAAGTCTGTTACTGGAAAGGTTTTCGCTCTTCCTTACAAGTAATTGTAGACATTTCCTCCGCTACCTGCAAGAAACACCATAGACCATTTCGCATTTAAATACAGTAGCAACGAAGGAAAATGAAAAACGTGACAAATAACTACCTATTATAACCATGTGACCGTCTAATTATGTATGCGGTACATTGTGCCGGCGTATACAGGGGCGTTGTCAATTCTGATCAAACTGTTTAAAAGTTCTACTTTTCGCTTCCAATCTAAAGAGTACCTCTAGATAAAGAAATGAAACAGATGTTTGGTCAGGTAAGCATGATACTGTTCGCGTATGTTGTCGCTGTCCACTGAGTCGACGGAGATAATCGTTCGAGATAAAGTTGTCCAATTTTGTACCGCTGGCACCGATTTTTCCGCCTTTAATTAGCAAAATTTTTAAAATGCAGCTATCTGCTTTCTGTGGCTCATTTTTCAAGTCCTCCAATTATAACGTCACTACACGTGCGAGTGTTTGGTCACTCTTCCTTAGTATTTTTTGAACACGAGGACCGTCCGTTCTTTACTACTTGCTACTACGGTTGTTTTCAGAAAGATACCAAACTGTTTGTTCTAGCCTCTAACTAGTCTAAACGTACGTGTCTTCATTTCGTATTTTTAACCACTGTGTGTTACTACAGCCTACTACCGGTGATCTTTTAGTTGATTTACTTCGACTTGCGCTATTGTTATTTGTGCACGTCGAGTGGTTGACACAATGTTACTCGGTTGTGTCTCTCACTTGCTGCCACTTTGTTTTTAATGTATATTATTTGATAAGTCCTTTTACAGTTAATGTTTTCGTTCACAGCCAGAAGTGAACTCTCTCTGGTAGCCGTGGAACTTCAACGTCTCACTCGTGTGCTATGTCAAACTGTTGTCGTTACCAATCATTCGCGAGCCACTCCGCTTTACGCTGATCTATCTTCAAATAAATGGGATGAATCTCATCCATTCCGAACTGTCATAGGCTGCCTAGGAGCAAACTGGGCCTGCATTCCACAGAAAAGATTAATCTGTACTCCATCAGCGAATGAGCAATGTACGACACCAGACAGCTTTTGTGTAAACATAATTCTCAGCAAAGATGTTGAAGGCCCGTGCTTCCATGAATATGGCAAAATAAATATGAAGTCCTGTAAAGTACTTTTATAGCTTTTTGACAGCTACAAATCACACATTGTACTGCAACCTTCAACGGCGTTCACTTTTTACTTACTTACATTCAAGACCGCCACCAAGGTTATGCACTGTTGACGTTGTAATGGTGTACCATTACCTGTTTATCATCTGCCGTTGGTTTATGCAAACAAATCCTATAATCGCAATAATTGATTAAGAAGAATATTTCGCTTAAATGCATTTTTTTCTGGTTTTGTTTTACTAAAGCAGTAGCGACACCCTAGATGCTGCTTCATTTGTTCGAAATGAATAATTAAAACTAAGCTCATGTTTACACAAATAGCTCTATCCGATGCTATTTATTATCCAGTCTCGTTCATAAACCACGAACGTGACGTTTCCAATGTATGCAATTTTATCAGGGGGGTTACGCTTGTTGTGGGCATTTATAATTCGAGACTATCTGTAAAATATCGTCGCCATCTAGAGCATATTTGCGATGAAAGGAAGTAAAACTTCTTCATGTACTTTGGACAGAACAGTCAGAAAAGTATTTTGCACAGCGCATTTCTCAAGCAAATCCCGCTCAGTCTCACCACGTACATACTGCCGTCTGCGAGTTTATGTGGCGAAATTTAATGGACATTGTGAGGCTGAATAATAAAATTAACAACCACAAAAAGGGTAGGCAGCATCCGTTTCAGACTAGCCCGTCACAGTGACCGCAGCCAAAGGACGCCTACATATAACACACCACAAATAGCTTGGGCTGCACCACTTGTGGTTCCACTCGCGCACCTTGTGTCCAGTGTAAACCTGAAGGAATAAGACCAGAAGGCGTGTGCATGAATTATTTGTTTTCGGTCGGCTAATGTTGGTTAGCCAATTGATAAGCTAACAAGAACTAAAAAAACCCATCTCTCGGGAAACAAACAGAGAGAAACTCCAATGGGAAGATCTAAACTGGGAAGAAAAATATTGAAAATGCAATGTAAGGAGTGGTTCAGTACACAAGTGCACTCTAGAGAGCATAGGAATAAGACTGGAAGAAAACAGACAAAGCATTCACCTCACGATACACCAATAAGGCTGAAGAATAGGAAATGTAGAAGGCCACGGACATCCAAGTTTCTGAAAATGGGGCGGGTGAGTTGCCAAATGGCGGTGGTCGATGCGAACAAAAAAATGCATACAACCAATATAACTTACTTGAGCCTAACATACTCGTTTTCTGTTCGCCAACGATGCACTGTGAGTGCGTTAGTGACCTATTAATCCCAGAGGATCAGCGCATTCGCGGTCGCAGACATCGCAACGCCATATAGTCATGTCACCACGACCTATGACACCAGTGGTTCTCTTGCGTACTGCGTGCTTCCGTTCTCGGTCGCGCAATACTTGTTCATTGAACTTGCGGACGCCTGTCCGGATCATACTTCTGATCGTCCGGTTCAACGCTAAGTCTCCCCAACATCTAAACTCAATGTTACAACGCGAAAGAATTGCCTGGATAATATGTTGATATCTCAGCTTCTGACCACCAGGTTTCCGCTTACCTTATTTCAGTTGTCCGTATAGCAGTTGCTTTGGAATACGGTCATCGTCCATCCGACGGACGTGACCCAGTCAACGAAGCTGATTGGGTATCAGCGTGGCTTTCATTCCGTCCATGTCCGCTCGTCGCAGTACCTCAGTGTTCGGAACCATGTCCGAATATCCAAGATGCGTCTTTGACGTTGCAGATGGAAATGGCTCAGAGAGCGCACGTTCCGCTGATACAGTGTCCAAGTTTCACTGCCGTGCAGCAGTACAGGCAGCACCATTGAGCGGTAGACACAGAACTTAGTGGTCATCTTCAAACTGTGGTTATTCCAGACACGTCTTTCAAGACGTTTGAAAGTAGCACTAGCCTTTGCCACGCGAACACGTAACTCGCGGTCCGCGGACAGATCTGTCGACAAATTGCTACTCTAGTAGCAGGAGTCCGCGCAGCTGTCGACAACATTCCCATTGATGTGAGTTTCAGGCGCAAGTGCAGGAACAGCACCTCCACATGGAGTAGGTTGAATGAAATAAAATGTTTTACCTGTGTTGATGTCCAATCCAAAGTTGGATGACGCGGTCACGAAAGCCGTGTTCAGTCGCTGCAGTTCATCTTCACTGTTTGCGAACAGCGCACTGTTATCTGCACACAGGAGCATGCGCATCGTTGAGGTTGAGGCTTGGGTTGCCGAAAAGTCGAATATTCAGTAGACGATACTCAACCTCAACGCCGTCCTCCGCCGAGTCCTGAAGAGCAACTTAGGATGGCAGTCATATAGAGACCAAGTAGGGTTGGGGTTGGAACACAACCCTGCTTTACGCTAGTGACAACGTCAGAATGATCAGAAATCGATCCACACGATTGTATCTTAGCCTTCATGCGCATATGCAATACTCTAATCAGCGTATGGGACTAACAGCACCTTCGTTGTCTACCCGATACTGGTTATACACTTAGGGTGACTCCACAGCCGCTGTTACAGGTCAGGCTGGAGTTGGTATAGTCCTTAGCTCGACGGCCGCAGCCTCATTGATAGATTGGATTCCTGTTAACAGTAGACTTTGTGCTGTCTGCTTGGCAGGTTCCGTTAAGACCAACTCTAGACGCAAGACTTTCAGGAATTTATTTATTTTTACACTCCTACTGACTATAGTGACGTCGGCGTCAAAGACGCGTTTTACTCAGATCTGGCCGCTCTCCTTCGGCCGACACGTAGCTCTGATATAGTCGTTCTGGCGGGAGATATGAATGCTCAGGTTGGTCGCTTTGGTGTGGCCGAATCTCGTTTAGGTGGCAAGTTTGGGATAGCGTCACGTCGGTCAGATAATGGTGGGCGATTGTTGCAGCTGTGCGCTCAGTATAAGCTATTTTTAGCCAGCACTAGTTTTAGACATCGTTCACGTCATTGCTATACTTGGCGCCCGCCTGCCCCGAATCAGGCCTGGTCTCAGATAGACCACGTAGCTGTTAGTTACAGGTGGCGTGGTTGCATTCAAGACTGTCGTTCTTATTGGAGTACGTACTTGGTCTCAGATCATGCATTGGTATGTTGTCGTTTTGTTCTTACTTTTCCTGGACAACGGCCCCACCGACAGCAACGACTGGCTGTTGAGAGATTGGCTTTACCATCGGTAAAGCATAAGTGCCAAACTAGCTTAGAAAGCTGCCTTTGTGGTACTCTCTCCGAAGACCCTAGTAGCTGCTGGACACAAATCTCACAGACCATTCGGGAAGCAGGTACTATTGCATGCGGCATAGGGGTACATAAGTTTGACAAACATTGGATTTCAGAGGAATCTCTGGAGTTGTTAGAAGCCAGACGGAAGATTCCTCCTGGTAGTTCACATAATAAATCTAGAAGGGATATCCATAGAAAACTTAAACGAAGTCTAAAGGCTGGTCGTGAGGCTTGGTTGGTGGAAAACGTTAAGGAAATGGAGATCGCTTTTGCCTCAGGGAACACCGGCAAACTCTTTAAGCTTATCCGTGCCACTGGTCCCAGGCGACCGTTTGTCAGTGAAGCTATCAGCGAGGCAGATGGCACACTAATTTATAATAAGTCCAGAAGTTTGGAACGCTGGGCGGAACACTTTGAGGGTCAATTTAGCTGGCCTCTTGCTTCTACTGTGCTGCCTCCACAAACTTCTGATGTAATGCCCTGGTCGGTAGATTTAGAACCACCCACTGAGACTGAGGTTCGCAATTGCATTTCGGCTCTCAATCGTAATAAGGCTGCCGATCCAGATGATCTCGTGCCGGCACTTTTTAAAGAAGGTGGAGAGGTGTTAGTCGAGGCATTGACTCAGCTGTTTCAACTTGTGTGGTCGACGGAGACCATCCCTCCGTTCTGGGGTCAAAAAGGGTATCAGGAGCTCTTGTGAAAACCATAGGGGAATTAGTTTGACCCCAGTCATTTCTAGGGTTCTGCACGAGAACATTGGCCTCCAAAATGTCCGCATTCAGTTTGTTCAAAAGGATTCTTGCGAGCATCTTGGCTACGCAGCTCAGTGGACTAACGCCTCGACAGCTGCCGGGGTATCGCTTGGTACCCATGCCTTTAAACAAATACACGACAAGGGCATCCTTGAAATCTTGTGATATTAGTTCCCGCTCTCGGATGGAGAGCGTGTTCCAACACCGGTCCGCCATCCTCCAGCATTTCACCTGGCAATCCATCGCGTCTACAGCCTTTCCGTTGCATAGTTGCGCAGTCGCTCTCTGCACCTCTAATAAGTCCGGGGCGAGAGCAAGTGGAGATTTGACGGTCTGTTCACCGTCACCCAGCCAATCGTAACAGGCCGTACTACTGTAGTGATGACGAGCGATCGCACTATACTACTCACACCACTACTATCCAGTTTAGTGGTGCCCGTGCGTGGATTTTGAAATTGAAGTAGCCGCAGGAAAAGAAAGGAGGAAACACCGGACTGCAGAATGACCAAAAATGGTTTTCGGTACATTCAGAAACTGAGTATTGTAGTCTGTGACAATCGTGAAGCTATAGGACCAGTATAGTACGCAGATGAGGATTTTTGTTTGTTGTCATGTTGAAATGCATAACTCCTGTGCCGTGCTTGAGTCGGCCCGAAAGGGCCCTGCGAAGCTGGAGTGGATATGCGCGATGGACGCGCTGATCGCCAGGTTCGGCAGTCTTGCCGACTGTCAGAAAGCGACCCGCTCGTTCATGCCATATCACTGAGGGCAACGTTGTCAAGAGCCCTGCCACATTTGTACCAGGACTCAGAGCAACGCATGCCGTCAGATCGGTTCTTGGATGGTATGCCACCAATAGTCCGGGATCAGCTCAGGGTTGCTTTAATTGCAAATCGTATGTCGTTGGAACAGGTTGCCTGATGTGACGACAATAACTGGCAGAAAACTTACCAACAATCAACGAGTTGAAGGCAAGCAAACCAAGTGAACTGAATGATCAAAACGCAATGGAAAAGTTGCTTCAGGAAGTGGCGACGTCTGCTATCGATGTGGAAGACGTGGACACTGGCGAAGAGTTTCCCCACTTGATAAGAAAATGTCGTACTTAAGTAAACGTTTCACTGACTGTTTTTTGTCTAGAAAGTGAGATCCGGTAAAAGGGGCATTTGATGAAACAGCAGTTCGATCTAGGATAAAAATCAATGATAGCTCGGAGTGCTGGTTAGTTGACACTGGGGCCGCGATTTCATTTATTGGGCCGAGACCAGGAAGGATTGTTTAGTCGTGTGCGATGGTCGTTCGAACAGTCGGCAAGTTTATTCTCGATGGCCTGGCAGAATATGATGTTCGAATCGATGATCACTGTTGTAACCCGGTCACAAACCCTTAAGTCTGGTTTGTGAGCAGTCAGAAAACATAGACAGAAGTGGACCAGATCCAGACAAAATAGTGATGTCCCAATTAAAGGACGAGCGTGTAGGCGGAGTACCAGAGATTGACCTGAGGATAAGAACGCTCCTGAAGGGCGAAGTGGCACTTGACCGTGCCGACTATGAAGTTCACTTCGAACAGAATGTGATAGACTTTTCCACGGGCAAATAAAAACGGTATTTTCAGGGAATTCGGTTTTTCCTCGACAGTTACGTAGTCAAACAACCTTCCGTTGTTTCCCCGACGCACGTCCGTCTATATTTGCAGCGGATTTTCTTGACTGAGCTGAGGTCATGGTTGATTTGAAGCCTGTTAAACTCGTAACGACGTATGCGGTGGTTCCATTAGTGGGAAAACGCAAACCCCGCCTCAAATAATTTGAAGTGAACGCACCCAGAGGAATACCAGCCTGTGACAAGTGGTTTCTTATTTAAGTGATAAACAATTTCCGAAACCTTTTCACCACGGATCGGTCCCCCATATGGCTATTGTGACTGAGGTGAACACGGAATCTCTGTCAAACCAGACCGATTTCGACCATTTGGCCTCAGAAGGTCTCGTGTACACCTGCAGCCGGAAATTGAGCGACAAGTGAAGGACATGCTAAGGGAGGAAATCATTGAAGAAGCTGATAGCCCGTTTAATTATCCCGTCTTGTTAGTGAGGAATCCCAGTGGTAAGGTTCGCTTTTGTGTCAACTTCAGACGCCTCAACGAGATTGCAGTCAGTAATGTCGTAACAGTCCCAGGGGTGGTAGAGATTTTCTATAAGCTACAGAACACCAGGATATTTACCGTGTTAGACCTGCGGTCTGGATATTGGCAGGTGCCATTCGAGCAATCGGGCCGAGATGAAACAGCCTTCACAATGGGGGAAAAGCAACACCGCTTCAAACTTATGCCGTTCAGACTGTCAGGCGTTCCTTCCGCGTCCGGACGACTGATGCTGTAGGAGCTGGACGAACTGAGCAGTGGTATTGTCTATGGAGTCGATGTCGTCACCTACATAGCGAATGAGACGGAACATACAGGACACGTTCCAGCTGTGTTACAGAAGATTGAACAAGGCGGCCTACAAATCAGTAGTCCAAAGTCCCAACTCGCGAAACAAACGGTAGTACTAGTCGGCCACAAGTTTCAACCACGGCCCTAGAAACCACTGACGACTGAGGCCATTCCGGTGCCAACATCGTAGAGGACTTTGCTATAATTTCTTTGTCGCGTCGGGTTCTACAGCCGCTTCAATGAACTCGCCAGCCTATTATACGAAATTCTGAAGAAGAATTGTCAATTTCACTGGACAGATGAAGCTAATCAAACGTTTGTCGAGATCTGCCATTTAATAAAGAATGAACGGCTGGCCCTGAAATTACCGGTGACTGCACAGAGCTTCGTTGTCGCAACGGATGGGAGCGATGTATGAATCGGGGCTGTACCAAAACAGGAAGGCGGTGTTATGGAATGTGCTAGTCGGGTACTAACTACTGCTGAACAAAACTACTCAGCGACAGAGAAGGAGTGTTTGGCGACCGTGTCGGCCCTGGGAAAATAGAGGCTGTGCTTGCTCGATCGACGTTTCCATGTGGAGACCGACCATAAACCGTTGGAGTGGATTAAATCTGCGAATAACCCCGAAGAAAGCTGGGTCGTTAGGCATTACGACTACAAGAGTACGACTTCACAATTCGCCATTTAGCTAGAAAACGGAACTATGGTCTAGATTTGCTGTCTCGCAACACATGGATGGTGTTCACAAGGACGTGATCGGAGTTAGCAGTATTGAACTGGAGAGCGATCCTGGAAAGTTACAAGCAGCATAGAGGATGGCTACAGTAATCCGGGCGGTGATTGGCTATCTTCTCTCGGGAGAACAGCCGCCAGAAGACGACGGGAATCCAAAACTTGAAGGCTTTCACAATGCACTGGTCAGAATTGCGGTTGAATAGTGCCGAAATTTCAATGCACCAACTGTGAGAGGGAATGAGCGTGTCTGTTATACCGACAGAGTTGAGAGTAACGATTGTGAAAGAATGCCATCTGCTGGCTCATATGGCGTGTAATCGAACTTACGAAATATCGAAGCAAAGGGCATACTGGCCGGGAATGAAGGAAGATGTTAACAATTATGTGCGGGCGGGCCAACGATGTTAGCTACTGTAAAGCACTAAACACTTCAGTTAGTACCCCACACTACCACTTCGCACCTCGAACGACATACAGTCAAGAATACATGCACGCTAACCTGTACAATAATCCAACTTAACAGGCCACGTAAGTTACTGAAAATGAATTACCGGCAAGAAGTGGTATAAACGGTGTTTTCACACAGCGATTCCGTTCACCACGCACACCATGAATAGCCTGGCCAGTTGACTATACATGTAGCACCTTTTGCATTGAAGTTGAGCGATCGTAACATACTACTCATATCACGAATATTCAGTGGTAGGACCGGAGCACATATTTTGGCATCGTACAAGCCGCAGGAAAAATGCAGGTAGGAAAATCAGAATGCAGCATCGCTTATAAGGGTCCCTGATACTTAATGGAACTGAGCATTGACGTCTGCGGTAACCGAAAAGGTCTGGGGCCGAATACCGCGTGCAAGTGAGTGGTTTTTTTCCAAGTCTTGTTTAAATGCTTAACCCATGTGTTGGTATGTCGAATAAACAACCCTTGTGCCATCCGCGTTCTTGGATCACAACAATTGGTGCCGTCATCAGGATTGGAGGATGAAGATCCCATGGCCACAGCCGTTTGAGGATGGGGACGTCCGGAGCTTCCTGGAGGACTTCGAGGACGTGGCGGAGACGGTCGGAGTGAAGGCTGATCGGGCGAAGCTGGCGGCCCTGCGGATGCTGCTCAAGGGCAGGGCGAAGGCAGAGCTGGAGGCGGCGCGAAGAGACCCCGCGAGGCTGGAGTGGGCCGCCGCGAAGGAGGCGCTGATCGCCGGGTTTGGCAGCCCAACTGATTGCTAGGAGGCAATGCGGCAGTTCAGGGGCGCCCGGCTTGGACCAGGAGGCGACGCTCTCGTGTATTCCGTGTCACTACGGGCAACGTCGTCAAGAGCCTTGCCACATTTGGACCAGGATTCCGAACAACGCATGTTTACAGATCAGTACTTGGATGGAGTGCCACCAGCGGTGCGGGATCAGCTCAGGGTGGCTCTCATCGCACATCCAATGACGTTGGAACAGCTAGCTGAGGCGGCTCAACAATTACTGGCAGACAAATCCCCGACAGCTTGCGAGTTGAAGACGAGTGAACTGGATGACCTGGGAACCGCAGTGGAAAAGTTGACTCAAGAAGTGGCCGCTTTGAAGATGAGGAGGGAACAGAACTGTGGCGACCTCTATTACAGATGCGGAAGACGTGGACACTGGCAAAGATTTTGCCCGCGGGGCGAGAAAAGGTTTCATGTAAATAAACGTTTTGCTGATTGTTTTTTGTTTGGGAAGGGCGATCCGATAATAGGGGCGGTTGATAAGACGGCTGTTCAGGCTAGGATAGAAATCAATGGTAGCTCGGAGTGCTGTTTGATTGACACTGGGGCGGCGATTTCATTGATTGGGCCGAGATCGAGAGAAACTGTTCAGCTGTGTGCGATGGTCGTTCGAACGGTCGGTGGGTTTACACTCAGAGTTACGGGCGTTGCGGAGTATGATTTCGGAATCGATGATCACGTAGTCAAGCAATCGTTCGTACTTTCCCCCGACGCACGCCAGACTATATTGGGAGCGGATTTTCTTGAACGCGCTGAGGCTGTGATTGATTTGAAGCATGGTAAACTCGTAACAAAGTATGGAGTGGTTCCATTAGCGAGAAAACACAAGCTTCAGCTTGGACAAATTGAAGCGAACGCACCCGGAACAATACCAGTCTGTGACAATCGGGTGCTGAATGAAGTGATATGCAAATTCCGAAAGCTGTTCACCACGGATCAAGACCCTTATGGCTACTGTGACCGGATTGAACATGAAATCTTTATCAAGCCAGACCAATTACGACTATTCGGACCCAGAAGGACTCCGGTTCACCTGCAGCCGGAAATTGAGCGACAAGTGAAATACATGTTGAATGAGGAAATTATTGAGGAGGGTGATAGCCCATTCAATTCTCCTGTTCTGTTGTTGAGGAAGCCCAATGGGAAATTTCGATTTTGTGTCGACTTCAGATGGTTTGTCGAATAAACAACCCTTGTGCCATTCGCGTTCTTGGATCACAACACTTTATGTATAGATTAACGAGTCAGACCGTGGTTAAATTTAATCAGTGTTCATTAGTGAATGTTTGGTGTCACTTCGGCTGGGAAGTCGAGACATTCGACGTAGCAACCGGACATACACTCGACGCCCAACAATGGTCTGATTCATCTTAATTTGCTTACGGCTGTAACGTATGCGTGATCCTCGCGACTCGCAGGGTTAGCGGCCGGAGACTTTAAGTGAGATGGCGTCTAATCGGACTCGGTGACTTTACCGTTTTAGTTGTTTTGCCGCGTTGTTTGTGTAGTAAGTGCATTCAGTGGTATGGTGCGATGGAAAACAATGAAGCTGCCTTAGTTATGACGACCTGCCTTCATTTATCTCTCGGTTGCTTGCTTACAAGGTGTAGGCACCTCGAAGGTAAACGTTTGAGTGTGGACGGTTGTTTTTACTATTTAGATAATTTCTCTCTCCTGGCTGGTGCATTCTTTTCTTATTCATAGTTGTGTGACATTTAGATATTTGGATTGTGGTGCTCTTCCCGAAGACAGTTTTTTTTAAATGACAGAAATCAACGGCGCCTATATGAAGAATCGGAGTATTGCGATGCATTTTGGCGATTAGTGCAGTGTATCAAGGTAGACCTTGGTTACTGACAGTGAATTTTGACCCATATATAAGTTGCACACAATCGTATTTGATTAAGGTACTGTATCGATCCTACTGTACTTGCAGAACCACATCTTTTACGTATTGTGAGCAGTGTGTGCAACCTCACAGAACACAAAATAGGCATGCTAGTGGAGTGCACAAATGACGTTGTGTAGCGTACTTGGTCATCGCCCCTGAGCGTAAAAGTACACGCTAACGCACCTTTGGTACTTTATAGCAGGCACGTACCACGACATTATTCCAACTAAGCTGAACAGAGTAGACCAGTGACGATGGGCTTCTTGGTTACATGACCAACATCACACTAAGTATTCCAGAAATAGTGCTTGTGCGTAAAATTGCATGTTGGCCAGTAGTTTCAACAACGCTACCTCCGAACGGAGAAATATGCAAACACGGCCATGTCGGGATCTCCTCAATATTATAAGAAATTCGGCCCTTAAAGTTAAATAGCAGTTGAACTTTTCGCGGTCCGTTGACGATCAGTACCTCTTTGGCTCATCATTTCATGGTGCACTTGCTATCAGTTACATGAAAAATTTCCGTTCTTTAGAGCTACCGTTAGCTTCCTTGCACCACCCGTCTCAGTTGGTCCAGCAACGCTCGTCCTGGTTTATAACGTGGCTACTATCTAGTTACTGTTGTTTCTGTTGACGTCGCTGAAAATCGGGGCCCGGTATATGGGTGCGTTTCAATGTTAGAAGACAGACACACCCACTTTGTACACTACGAGCGGAACGTATTTCGTAAGAATTTAAAACGATTACTGCCAATCTACATTACACGCCAGCTCAACTGGTTCGTTCTGGTTGTGCGTCGATTCACTGTTACGTTAAATTGTGACCATTCGACGTCTTGATTTCGGGGCTAGTCACCCGTGCCCACGCCTTATTGAGGACCCCAGCAAGCACATCTTTTCACTATTTACCGTCAGCAGGATGTTTTGATGATACTGATTTCCTAAGCGAACATTAATGAGTCATCGGGCTTGAGGACCACATTCCCTGGTTATGCGCAAATACAACATTGATAGTAACAAAGCTACCAGTTAGGCTGATTCAACGGCAGGTTGTTATTCTCAATACACGTCTATCGTGTCGGGCATTTCTTCATATCAGAAATATAATGTTCACCGTAGAATCACGGCTACACACAGTCTATCGGAGCAGCTGTAAACCTCTTGATTCGGACAGAACAAGACAGAATATTGAAGATTAACTCAGATAAAACTGATTCTGTACATAAATAAGTAGCAAATTGTACAACTTCCAGTCAAGTAAACTCTGAACACTGAAGTTAACCGTCAACGGTTATCAGTCAATAATGCGGTAGCATAAACAATTCAATGAGCCGGCAAGAGGTAAACAAAGGAGAGTTCAAGTAGGAGATCGTAGTTACAATTCGGAATGTGTTACGTATAACAATGTGAGAAATGTTTGGCCAGTATTTAATGTAACCAACATATGGGGACATATCTCATAGACCTACAGTACGGTAATTTGTCCAATGGGGTATAGGTGTAAGAACGGCTGAGAGTGACATTGTACAGGCCAGAGTACTTGGCTGGAAAGCAGAGCGATAGCATCGCGGGCCTGGTGTGAGAGTTTTCGTGGTTCGATCCTTCAACCTAATGATTGTGATCGCTCTCTCATTTTCACTTGTAGTAGTCTGAACATAGGCTTCATTGATTCTGGCCAGAATTAACGTTCACTTTTTCCACTTTCCAAAAGCTTGCTGAATCAAGCTCTTATTGTCATTTTTGTTTCCCTCTTAAACCTCACCATCAACCCAGAGGCGTTGATACTAGCTGCACTAATTCAGCGAGCCCGCTTTGACTGATGTTGCAACATCAAACAGTATTCAGACCTCTCAAGAAAACCACACTGACGGTTGTCCAAATGCTAACGCTTTTAGTTTGAAAACCTCCCTATAATCATTCGAATAATGAATGAGGAAATGTTCATAGCAAAAACCGGAAGGGTATTGTTGTATTCAAGAACGACGGAAAATACCAGTAGTAAGTAAGCTTTATTAAAGCTACCGTTTCATGTAACGTTACGGAAAACTGTCAGTCCACACGGTCCAGGCAGCCGATGCCCGCATGTCTTATCGATCGCTTGAAGGTCAGAGCAATCTGATTGGC
>JTDE01021321.1:16839-31739 GCA_014338405.1 Paragonimus skrjabini miyazakii | reverse complement strand
AATTGGAAATGGTAACACCTCGAAAAGTTTGTCATTTTGCTCGTTTGACCAATGAAAATTGTCCCATTTTCGACCTTGGGCTCATTTACCTTCAAGGTCGGGTGTAGTTACGCAGCGCAGCGTGCTGCAGCATTGGTGTGTTGTTGGTTCCGTTTTTGTTTTCGGTTGTGTTAATCGTGTGACTTCTTACCGGGTTTTTGGCTCACGCTTGTTTATATTGTCTCCCTTTACAGGACGATCGTTGGAACCTTTGCTTCAGAAGAACGCTGGTCCTCGGTATCTGCATATTGCACAAAGTCATTTTACGAGCGTAACAGGTACACGAAACCAGAACGTCTAGCTTGCCTATTGCAGTTCTTTGCTGTCCGTATTCCTTATCTTCGTGGTGGTTATGGCTTCCGTGCTGCAGTGTCGTATGTGAGTCATTCCCCGTCTGTAAAATATTACTCAGACTATGTTGCAAATGCGGTGTTTTGATCGAGGCTAATGAAGCTAATACGTGTGTAGCGTGTCTATCTGCTGAAGTTGACATTACAAAACACATACAACGTCAAAATACGATAGTATTTTGTCCCAAATGTGAAAGGTTAGTCAGTCTGGCTTTATGACCTTCACTTTAGGTATCTGAATCCTCCTTCGCAATGGGTTGCAGCAAATTTGGAATCGCCGGAACTCCTTTCCATGTGCATTAAGCGTGTTAAGGGTCTAAACAAGGGACTTAGGGTCCGGAATGCCAAATTTATATGGACCGAACCGCATAGTAAAAGATTACGAATTGAAGTAAGCCCAATAAATTTGTTGATTCTGTTGATTACTTTTATTGACTTCTTTTGTGAAGATATACTGTACATGACATTGCGCGGGTTCCGGGATATACATGTTTTGTGATTTACTTTTATTTCGCTACGTTACTTTAGAGTAACATTTGCTCATCCAAATGAACTCAGTTTCACAGACTTATGCATTTTGGGCCACAAAACTAGTAAATTTCACTGGTTTCACTGGTTTCTTGCGGACCTGGAAGTATAATACTTGTGTAGTATTACCGCCTCGAGGTATTGCGGTAAGACTCGATAGTGCGGGGTTTGTCGTTTTACAGCAGATTCCCTCACGGTTTGCTTGTTCGTCCGCACCGATCACGTGAACCGTTGACATGGTGAGGGTATGTGGGGTGTATTGTGTTGAAGCAGCTAGCAGCAGTCGAGCACCTAGGGATTTTACACCGTTTTGTTGTCTGGGAATGGAAAGCAGAAACTATACGGAAAAGGTAGATAGGAGGAAGCAAAGAAATGACAACATTGAAGCTGCAGGGTACTAGGCGTGCACGACTGTCAACTGCCATCTTGAGATAACTCAGTTGTCTAGTTATCCCTTGAATGCGTCGACTGACGGCGCCATGGCAATCGTCATCTGAAGTGTGTTCCATGTCGGACAGACTCGGACAGCAAAACTATGCCGTCTGCATAAAGGCCTACTACGGAATATGGAGACCTTGCACTTATGGCCACTGAGAGTCATCGTGTCGACGAGTGTAAAGATTTTTGTTGGGGTGACTCAGGGGCATAGAATTTTGTACGTTAGTATAAGGTCACCTCAAACGCCTGTATGTTAGGGGGAATAGTTCCATTTTCGACAGACGCTCTTTATACGATAAAAAGGATAGACCCTTGTAGTGGATGTATTGCTGTCTGTGATGATGATGTAGTGGACAAGTGGGTATGCACTAGACCGTCGTCCACTAACAATTTAGAACGCCTTTCCTGAAGAGCAATCGGAACGTAGTCCCAACAGGCATTGAACTAGGGAACACAGCGGGATTTGGAAACAAACCGTATATTTCCAGCAATGTTTGGAAATATGGTAAATAATTAGCTCTAGCCTAGTCTGGGACCAACGACAGCAACCAAGAGGAGAGAGAAAAGAAGCGCGAGATACGCCGCAGCCCACTCGGCTGCACTCAAAAACGCGCCAGGCGAAAAATGTGTGGAACCTTCGAGTGCGTTGAACAACGCTCGAAAAGGTTCGGGTTAAACGACCTTGAAGAATTGGATAATAGATGAGTCGTTAAGAAAATTGCAAACATTCGATGCGTGCAATTAGTTGCACGACTGAAGAAAGTGGCAGAGTTTATATCAGGCCTCCTATTGCAGGCATACAAAGAATCATGCGTACAGAACAAACAAGCAGGAAAACACAGTTGCAGCCGGGATCTTTAGAGAAGCCACGCGATCACTGGTCACTGCACCCACAATACTCATAGTGGCCCGTCTCTAGATTGCCTCTAAGTAATGACGTCTTTCTTGCAGTACGGTGCACATGTCTGAATGTTGACTCCCAGCACTGGCCTTATCGGTGTGCTACAGATATGTGAGAAGGTATCGACTAGAAAACTCCCGAGAACTCTACAGATCAGTGCTAACCTGTTACTGAATTTCCCTACTAGCAACATTATATTAGTACTAGGAGAGAGGTCTGATGTAATACCGGTACTTAGGTCGCGCTCCTGGTGGACAAAGGTAGCGCTACCCATGCGGTGTTTGTATACTACATGCCCAAAAACTATACGCTGAAACACTGACGAACTGATGATGCTACCTTGTTTGGTGATGAAACGTTTGCAACCTAAATACCAAGCTCGGCGAACATAGCAATACCAAAACTGTCAACCCGAGCTACGAACAACACCACCACTGTTCACAGCTATCAGAAAGGATAGATATTGTTTGAGCCAAAAACAAACCTCGCTGCGTAAGCCCATATTACTCAATCTGTCCTGTAGTATATTGTGATCGTACGTCTTCGTGAAATCTAAAGACACGGCATCAACTGGGAGGCGTTCTTCGGCAGATTTTGTCCACGAGTCAGCGACAAACAGTAGGTTAGTCGTATGTGAATGACCGTTTCTGAGGC
Source organism: Paragonimus skrjabini miyazakii (assembly GCA_014338405.1). Taxonomy (NCBI): domain Eukaryota; kingdom Metazoa; phylum Platyhelminthes; class Trematoda; order Plagiorchiida; family Troglotrematidae; genus Paragonimus; species Paragonimus skrjabini miyazakii. Next base: position 28,829 of record JTDE01021321.1, on the reverse strand, counting down.
CGTGCTCCTCCGACGCCAACAGTGAGCGAGCATTAGGTAGTTTCGTATGAAATCATGTACCATGCTCTGTATCATTTTTACCATCGTTGGTAGTAGAGCAATTGGTCTAAAGTTACTGGCGCCCGTTCGATTTCCACCTTTGTAGATTGGAGAGATGACGCCGTGCTTCCGAGAGGCTGGAATACAACCAGTATAATGTGAATGTTGGAACAAACGAGCAAACGGTTCCGCCAGCTCATCTGCGAATTTTTTCAACATTCGTGGGGTTATCTCGTCAAGCCCCGGGGACTTATCAACACGTAGCAGGAATCACTTAGCGCGTACGTTAACCGGTGTGAAGTTAGTAGATAAATCCAAGGAACGATCAAGATAAAAAACCATGGCGCATGGTTCCGTCTCGGCGGAGTTGTCGAAGACATGCATACTGAGCACGTAATATTTCAGCGTTTTCAGAATTAGAGGTAGAGTTCTGGAGGTCTGACGAGGAAGGTTATGGCGGCTTTTGAGCTGATCAGAGCGGCTATACACCCAAACAATCTCTTAGGGCAATCAGCGATTGAGCTCGCACGCGATATTTATTTAGCCCTGCGTTCGGCGCGTACGGCTACTGTGCATTGATTACGATAGCATTTATACGCCAGGTGTGAGGCGTTATCTCCCTTAAGAAGAAGTGCATCCCAGAAGGCCCACTTCTCTTTCATTAGACGCTTGGTCGATGGTTGAGCCAGGGATAACTTGCTGGTGGAGGTTGGAGTATAAAGTGGGGCTGAACTAATTATCGCGGTATTCAGGTGTAACTTAATACGCTCTAGATGTTCGTCTACCATGTTACATTCTTCAGGTGGTAGCCAGCTGGCTTGGGATAAGTGTTCTCGCATCTTTTGAAAGTTGGCTCGTCTGAAATTGCGTGGAGCCGACAGTAAGGGGCGGGTGCTCATGACGTCGCATAGTAGGCGGAAACTGATGGTGGTGTGGTCGCTTGCATCTAATGGCGCACCAGCCTCGATTATATTCACCATGTTAGGTTCAGTAGTTAACACCATGTCTAGTCGGGTTGGCCTGTGATCTTCTCTCCACCTTTTGGGTTGATTGACATACTTGGTGAGTTCTATTTCCTGCACGAGGTTGTAGAACCTTTTGGCCACAGGACCGGACGTTAACCCGCTGGAAAGACCTGCATGCGAGAGGTTGAAGTCCCCTAGGACGATGGCGGGATGTCCGAGGGTTGCGGTGGCTCGTCTGATGGCACTGTGCATTCGTTCATCCCGTTCTGGGGCTGTGGACGGAGCATGATGCGTTATAAGTGGGATACCCCAACATTTATCCCTAGGGACTCTTCAAGTGAAAGTAGCGCTAGGTCTCTGTTTGGGGCTGCGCGTAATTTAGCACTAACGTAGACTGCTACGTCCCCACCTCTGCTAACTAGGCGATCTTTGCTAAAGATAAGATAACCAGGAAATTCTGTCTCGTGATCGGATATGTCCGGCGTTAGCTATGTCTTCATTATATCTACGATCGGGCTTCTTTGAGCCGACAGTTGTCGCAATTCCTCCACTTTGTTTTTTAGAGAAAAAAATGTCAGTAAACACCACCAGCTAGATACGTGTGCTTATTTACCCTTATCTGGGTTAGTGTCTGGCTCCAGCTGTGTAACGGATACTACCTGAGCTAGGTCGACCCTTTTGAGGTCGGGTGTGCTAGGTTTCTTGGCTGTGCGGGAGGTGGTGGGCTACTGATGACCTCCGGCATCTTGACTCTTGACCACACTTCCTGCCATGGGAGTTATGCCACTAACAAGTGTTCCACGCTCGGACCTTGGTCTATCTGCGTGGAGTCAAAGCTCAGTTGGAAAGTTGATTTTCAACGTATGCCACTTCTGCAGCACAGTCGACAGCATATCTCTTGTGAGTAGGGTGATTCACAATAGTCTGGGGGCTGAGATGGAGCTCAGGTGTACTGGGTGCAGAAGGCGTTGAATGGATCATGCTCCGTATTCGCCTTCGTCTACGTTTAGTTAGGCTCGGATAAGCTTCAACTGGTCAATGTCGTGCTTGTGCGCGTGCAACGCATCCGCATCCTTCAGCTCCTCTATGCCTTGTACAACTAAACTGTACGTTCGATCATACTGGGTACTCTGGGGGTTGCGATATGCCGTTCGTCGAGTCTCCCTGATCACCTAAAGTAAGTCAGGTTTCTCTCTTGGGCAAGCATCTTTGAGTCTAGGCAAGGAAGTTGCTATTAAAAGAACCTCATCGGCGTCTTCTGTCTGGCCGAACGTGACACAGATTTGCCGAGGGCGTCCATCTTGGTGGGACTTACAAAGCCTACATAGCATGGGTTTATCTTCCACACCTAGCCTAAGTAGATCGCAGAGGGATCTCCACTGTGACCGATCATCAGCTTCTTTCGGATTGAGCAACGTACTTTCGCTTTCTGTGGCGTTATAAATAATAAGATTATGTCTAGCGAACTGGGGGCAGTGACCACGCCTGGGCGTATTTGTGCCTTGTGTTCTGAGCCGGGGGACGGCTGTGTAATTATGGCATTTGACCAACGGCTTAGGGCTTTCTTGGTTCGTGCTAGTGGGCGACTTGAGGGCACCAGCTTGCTGAGACAGTCACAGTGCGTTTACCACGCTTCCGCTTAGTGCGTTCTGTCGAGGCTGGTTTCTTGGCTAGCACAGGAGAAGTAGGGCTTTGGTTGTGTGTAGCTAGGCTATGGTTGCCTGGCGTTGGCGTATCAGGGATACATGGTGCAGAGGAACTGACGAAGTTGCTCGTTCTGTCTTTATCCTTGGTGGTACTATCCTTAGGGATGTTTAATCGGCACGTCACACAATGATATCGGAGGGCAGGAGTGGGTGAGTCACGGAGCCTTAAATATAAGTCTGTGGGGAACTCGGGGCCGTACTTGCAGTGAGCCCGTAGCTTTACTGCAAAGTTATACAACCTTCGAAAACGGTCCACAAACGTCAACAGTCGGATTTCTTGCACGTCCCAAGCTAGCTAACTTATCTACAAAGCTTATAAAGTTTATGAATGTGTGCCCTTTCAATATGAAAGTCGAGTTTAGAGACCATATTTTTGAACATGGAATCTTTCCGAAACTTATCGAGGTGGCGGCCAGACTCAAAAAAGCATGCACGACTGGATTATGCAAGAAGATGACTCTTATGACGCTGTTTGCTTTGGAGTGGTTGCTCTAACTGCACAGTCGCGATTTCGTCCTAGGAAATTGCTTGAAAAACTACACATAGTTATTGTAACATGAGCGCACCGCTTTCGCCATGGGCGCCGTGTGACGTAATGATCGTTCAGTCTGCCTTGATGTCTGCTATCGAGTGTTGTATTTTCTATTGGAATGAGCAAATCAGTTTATATTACTCACATTATTATATTCTGAAGCTACATCCTCCATAATGACAATATATCTAGTGATCATCGGCCCCTTTTGGTCAGACTCATGGCTGTTATGATGATGATGGTGATGACCCCAACGGGTATGTTAGGTGTGCTGGGTACCCTGTCTGACTCGGCCCTGTTCGAATGGTATTTAAACCAATTTGGTCCCCGGACTCCGGCAACAGGATGTAAGCGTCGCAATTACCCTGTCGATTTTGGTTACTCTGGCTGGACAAATTTACTACATCACATCCGCCTTTGGTGAATCCTCGAACTATTGCGCTGCATCTATCGCAGCCTCATGCATATTGCACTGGGCATCTTGGGTAAATGGACCCTAACCGAAAGGCGTATGAGCTTAATCTCTATTGGCCACCGGTCTCCAGTGGACAGCAAACTCTGTGCTTCGTCACGCTGCCTTGTGGATTATTATGGCATCGAGTGGGGCCCTTTGAGCCGTTCTCCTTCGGCCTGGACAGTCGCGAAGTATTCTTCCGCCATAACTATGAACCTATGAACGTGTAGTATTTGTGACTTGTCTCATGTTCCGGTCGTAATTTTGGGGGAGATGTCGGCGGCCACCTTTGCTCTCATATTACATTTTTTACATTTTTTCACATCAAACTACTCATTACAGTTTCCTCTCTTTTATCAAGTAACTTTGCTTGATCCTCATTTTCCGACGTATACTAGGAACTTACCTCATTTGCTCATTGCAACGGAAGTCATAATCAGGGTAAAAGTGCCAACCACCAAGGTAATATCTTTGTCCGACGAACTCACACACCACTCTTCTCCCAGATACAATTTACTTTTGTCATCGCTGTGCGTACATTTATGCAGGTAGGTCAACAAACAGCTGTTGCACGCATTTTGGAAATCTTCACCGTCGATATGTGTTTTTTTTGCTGGAAAACGGCCTCAGGATTCCAGGTCAGTGCTACAACTTAATTCCCCATCAACCGGTTCATCATGCGAGTACAATATACGCTTGTCTGGGGACTCTGTGGCTCAAGCCACTTTCCAAGCCGGTGTTGGGATTGCCCCAAGCGCATACACAGAAGGCGCTGCTTTACTGGATACCTGTGAACAGCCGCCTTTACGCTGTCAGACTCCAAGGTACGATAAGAGCATAGAGAGGCACCCATCGCAAACGCTGATTGTTTGTCGTTGCGACATATACCTCCACAGACTGTAGTCCAGACGCAGTCAAGGTTGATTTTCACCACCGGCTCACTAACCTTTTGCGTACGTCACGGCATACGGACGTTGTTGTATTAGGTAAGGACTTGGACACTGAGGTGAGCATACTAGGTGTTTACGAGCTTGGTTTAGGTGGCCCGCCCTCTTACGGTATTCGTCGAACAGACAACAGTGAACGTTTGTTGCAGCTCTGTGCTGATAACCATCTGTTTCCGGCAAGTACTAATTTTCGCTGTTCTAGGTGTCAATGCGCCACCTGGCGATCACCATCACCGAGTCAATTATGGACACAGGTTTACCACATGGCCGTCAGTTGTTGGTGGCCTGGGTGTTTTCAGGACTGTAAGTAAATCTGGAGCACCTGCGTGGATTCCAATCACTCACACTTATGTGCCAAGTTCGCTTTGGGTTTCGGTTAATGATCATTTCGCCGTCAACCACCAGTTGGCGTATCTAAACTATCAGGGCCATAGTTACTTTACGCTTGCCAGTGTGCGCTTGCCTCCAGTCTGGGTCCTTACCCAACTGACGACATTTGAACACATTGGGCACATATATGGTATGCAATGCATGATTGCAGTGCTGTCTTGTGTGATACTACTACTCGTTCAGCTACCAACCGTTGGGTCTCTATGTGATCACTGGAATTTCTAACTCCTACCCTTTTTGAGGATGTAAGTCCACCCTTTGACAGTTGACGGCTCTGTTACAGAAACTGTACGTCAATGAAGTTCAAAACAACTGGGCTTGTCTTGGGTTGGAAGCGGCAGCCTGGTGGTCAGCGTATGACTTGAGTTCGGAGTATGAAGGCACTTGCTGTGAAGCCTGCTCCAGTTAGGTGTTCCGGAGGACATTGAACAACTTCGGTTGAGGACGTTATCTAATATGGTGAAGAATAAAAGTTAATGGCGCTGCTGCTTTGAGCATCTGCATTTGTATTCTCTCCTTTATTTTGCGCATTACTTTTTCTTCCCATATTGTGGCGCGTCTGACATCCTTAGTTTTTTACGTTAAATATGTTCATATATCAGACAATTCGCGTTCTTATTGATATCGTTTTTACTTTTTCACTGCATTGCACTTATTTCAACTTGGCTAGCAATATCATATATGGACTTAACACTGTCAGGTTGTTCATTTCTAGACAGAGGCGTTCGTTGTAACTTAAGCTCGGGCCGGCACCATATAGTTTGCGTCGTTGTTACTTTTGTATATACTGTCAAGGAGCCCTGAAGCTTATGAAGTGCGAATCTAGAGCGATTCTGATTGTGTTTCTATCCTAGGACTACGGAAAGTCATGGCCTAGGGTGTCTGGCACAAGCCATCTTCAGATATGTGCTTATCGGCTTTCGAGTTCAGTAGTACCCATCAGGTGACACCAACAGTTAATCGCGGATGCCTGACAATGGGGGGGGGGCAAGCGACTTTATCTGCTCAGTCCTTAGTGGTGTGGAGACTGAGTTGACATGGACATATTCTGAAGATGTTTACTCATTCTGTTGCGTCGAGTGTTCGTTGTGACTGCCATAATGGATGTACCCGCGGTTGAAGGCGGACGAACAGCGGTTTGACAAAGGAATATGAGGACAGTTATCAGTGAACTGACCATTGCAGATCTGATTTGTCCCTCTCAATAGGCCGTAGTTACTCGTCGACTGTGGTTGGTGGCGTCAGGAACGATGGTAGCAATCGGGTTCAATGACGTGGGTGTTGCTGTTTGCATGAGTTGTGTGCGGTGTCACTGCAAGTAAGTTACAAGAAAGTTGCCCCATTTATCTTATTCAACAGCTGGATTGTTTTTGCAAGGTGAGTACACCTTGATATTCATTGTTTGTCTTCACACTAAGATTTTCCATCTGTTTTTTGGTTGTGTGGCAGTTATGCGTCTTTGTCAACTTCGGATGCATTGTTGTCGGTGTGATGATGTCAGTCCATCTGGACCCAAGGATGAGCATTCGATTACACCCGCGTACAGTTTCGTCAATGACGTTACAGCTAATTAAGACCTTCTGAAGTGTCCTTTCTGGTAGTCTTGATTACCTTTTTGCTACCGCTATCCGTCACTTATTCCCAGTTTAATAATCGGTGTTAGAAAACTAATTTACTAAAAGTATCACGTGAATAACTGATTTCACTAATGTTCCGAAGGTCACTGTTCATGGAGAATTGCCGACCGGCGATTTAGTTGAACAGGAAATTCCGCTGGAGTTCATTGTACACCCACAACAATGTTCTGATTGTACTCGAACAGCTGCGAAAGATTATTGGAACGCCTGTGTGCAAGTTCGACAACGCGTGAGTACCATTTTCGTTAATTCTTCGTTGTTTTTACGATATCAGCATATCTAGTTTTTTCGTATTTCAAGTAGCCGGTCGGTTTTCTAACATGTTGGTCGCTTGCGTCATGTTCTCAGTGACAGTGCACGTTTCACAATCTTGCACTGGTCGTTTTATCTGTAAATCGGGCGTGTAGTTGCAACTATCAAAACGCTATTATCCGAGTGTTTTACAACAGCGAAAGAAAAGTGCTGGATGATCTGACGGATTAACCTGCAGACCGAATGTGTAACAACGATTCAAAAGTTGGTTGTTATACAACTGACTAGCAAGCGCGGTTTCGTCAACTTGAATCTCATTTTCACACCAATCACCCTTAGCTTATATTTTTTTAAACAGTCTCTCAAGTGTTCTGTCTGTCGGTTGGCGTTCGTCAGCATCGCTCGTTGTCTCCTATGCAATTAATGTTATTCTGGAGGTGACATTTGAAGGTTTGCCTGCTTATGCACATACCGTCAATGTGTGTGAGCACAATCTACTTTGGATTGCCTGTTCGTACTAACTACGACCATAAAAACTAAAACCAATGCTCATTGTTCAGTCGACATTCAATGACCGGTTTTGTCCTTGTTTAGATTGGTCAGGCAAAAATAATCTTCTTAGCACGTTCAGAATTGTGGCGGGACGCATCGACTATTATAATGGGTGCAAATTGGTTGTATCATCTTTAGCTATTGGTAGCATAACCATTTATGAAGGATCATTAGTTCGTTTCTCCTTCAAAATGGGATAGTTTTTCTATGTGTGATGTGTCCAAACAGAAACGGGGCTGGTCTTAGATTGTCGATCATGGACTGCTGAAATAGGAGATTCGCAAATTTATTTTCTTGTACTAATAATTAGGTGATTGTAAACCCGATTTGTTTATCTGTAATATGACACTGCTATTTATTGTGCTGACGGTGTGTATCCGCCCCAAAGCTCTTTCGTTAAACAGCGGTCGATGACGGTGACGAACTTTGTTCACTCACCATCAGTGTGTGTCCGTTGCTGTTTTGGTTTTTACCGCCTTCAGAATCGATCGTACTACTATGAGCAGGGGTCCACCACGGTTTGTGTTCGTTGATTCACTAGGGCAGTGATTTACCACCTTGTCAATTAAGTGTAGTTGTTACGTATCACTGCTGGTAGTAATCATGCCGTTAGGTGAGAATTGCTGATTATTTTATCACTATTTTATGAATTGACACAATCGCCAAGGTATACCGGTTCAATCTCTGCCAATCAGAAATGTTGTGCTATCTATGTTAACGGTGATGACAGTGTTGCTTGAGTTTTCATCATTTTGGCTTTGTCTTCCGTTCCTCATGAGATGAGTGCATTTTATCGGTCTTACATGTCTTGAGTGTCCTGCCTAATACAGCGGTATTATAGTTTGAATGTACTAAACTATGCTGACTTTTACACGTGTTATAAAAGTGAATGATCTGTTCAGTGGCGTGCTTGACAAAGGTAAGAATAGTGTTCCATCTTGAATGGCTCAACTCCATGGTCCGTCCACACGTCGAATTCGGTTGTGTTTGTGATAAATTAGGTGATCGATTGTGGCAGTTAAGCATCAGTGTGAACCACTGATGTATTGCTGTCTATGATGATGATGATGATCGACTATTGAGGACTTGCGAGTGTAATTAGAGGTCTGATGAACGGATTCTAACCAGTCTGCAACTGGACCATGTAGCTAGATTGCGGATATGAAAGAATCAACTGGACATGAACGTGGAATTCAAAACAAGTTCACTGACACATAAACAAACTTTCCAGTTATGCCACCCTCACTTCGCCTATAGACGATAAAAACAGTGCGATAAATACGCATGAGTCGTGTGAATGAAGGATCGTGAAGTGCAGTAGCTTGTTGTTTGCGCATCCTTATTATAAAGGGTGATTAAATCGAAGACGCGGTTATTACAATACTCGTTGACAAGGTATGTCTAGAATCCCACAACAAGTGGATTGCGGACAACCATGGCGACCGGACGAGCCATCGCTCAACAGAATCGGGCCAACGGAAGAGGGATGGCAGGCAGAAAACCCACGACAGAAGGCATCAGCCACACAAACAAACCAGGCAATAGTGCTTATAACGTGTGAATGGAAACCGCCGCTGTTTTGTGGATGGGAATTCCGTTTCCTAAATGCGAGCGCACGCGTGGCGTAGCAGTCAGCGAATTGGACAGCAAAACCATGCTTTATTGAACGACTTTTTTTATACTACATTGGTACCGTGCGCTGAACATAATGAGATACAACTGCCGTGGCCGAACCCATTCGCGAGTGAAAACGTGGTAGAGTGGCTTTCGGAACTTGAGGTGAGTATTAGCGTGCAACGGATCAAATGGCGAAGCACAACTTTCGACCGCATTGGGAACACTGCTCACCGGATGGGCAAAGATTGTTTATTGCTTGAACAAACCGACAAAAGCCGCAACATTGTATCAAAAAAACACCGGCGGCCTCGATTAAGTAATTTACTAATAAACAAGACCGGCAGCAGACAATGGATCCTTTCTATGGCGCCGGCTTTTGGGACACATCAACTCTTATTATGGGTCTTATTTGGGTTTGCTGGAAGCGAACGAACTGATAGAGCTGTTTATTCAGAGCTTGCTGCTGGAATTACAGAAAAAGGCTCGACTGGCTGAGTCCTATGGAATCACAGATCGAATGGCTGGTCGGAATTGCGCAGCGTCTCCCCTTATGTACGGAAGTCGGACGACTTGAGAAGAGAGTGGCGCACTTGAGAAAAGCAGTGGAAAGTTTGAAGACGAGTCTGTAACTAAGAAGACCACAATTCAGAAGGACATATGATCAACCACATTCTAATCGTTGTTTGTTTGCAACAAGATAGGACACGTTTCCAAACGGGCGTTTTTCTTGTTTTTCTGTCGTACCGAATTGTTGTGAAGGCGTTCCATGTGTAAAAGTGCTGATTACTACGAATCAATAGATCGCGGTAATAAACACGGAGGCCGCGGCGTCAGTTACAAGCAAAACACAGGTATTGCCCGTTAAGCCCAGTATCTGGTAGGTGGCAGTCAAACATCAGTATGAACCACTGATGTGCTTAAACTTAGAACGCGAATTAATATAGGTACTTTCAGCGTTTGCACTCCAAAACAGAAAGGTCAACAGGCCGCTCTTGCACGAACGTTAGACTCGTTGCATGTCGATGTCTGCTGTATCTCAGAAACTAGAATCCAGGACGGTAGTCACCGTATAGAACTAACAGCACCCGCATTGTCTACCCAATACTGGTTATACACTTCGGGTGACTCCACAGCCGCTGTTACAGGTCAGGTTGGAGTAGGTATAGTCCTTAGCACGACAGCCGCATTGATAGATTGGATTCCTGTTAACAGTAGACTTTGTGCCGTCCGCTTGGCAGATTCTGTTAAGGCTAGCTCTAGACGCAAGACTTTCAGGAATTTATTCATTGTGTCTACATATCCTCCTACTGACTGTAGTGACGTCGGCGTCAAAGACGCGTTTTACTCGGATCTGGCCTCTCTCCTTCGGTCGACGCGTAACTCTGATATAATCGTTCTGGCCGGAGATATGAATACTCAGGTCGGCCGCCTTGTTAAGGCCGAATCTCGTTTAGGTGCCAGGTTTGGGATAGTGTCATATCGGTCAGATAGTGGTGGGCGATTGTTGCAGCTGTGCGCTGAGCATAAGCTATTTTTAGCCAGCACTAGTTTTAGGCATCGTGCACGTCATTGCTATACTTGGCGCCGGCCTTCTCCGAATCAGGCCTGTTCTCAGATAGACCACATAAGTGTTAGTTACAGGTGGTGTGGTTGCATACAAGACTGTCGTTCTTGTTGGAGCACGTACTTGGACTCAGATCATGCATTGGTATGTTGTCGTTTTGTTCTTACTTTTGCTGGACAACAACCCCACCGACAGCAACGACTGGCTGTTGAGAAACTGGCTTTACCATCGGTAAATGCATAAGTACCAAATCAGCTTAGAAAGCTGCTTTAGTGATACTCACTTCGAAGACCCTAATAGCTGCTGGACACAAATTTCACAGGCTATTCAGAAAGCAGGTACTGTAGAATGCGGCGCAGGGGTACATAAGTTCAATAAACATTGCATCTCAGAGAAATCTTTGAAGTTGTTAGAAGCCAGACGGAAGATTCCTCCTGGTAGTTCACATAATAAGTCTAGAAGAGATATCCGTTGGAAGCCGAAACGTAGTCTAAAGACTGATGGCGAGGCTTAGTTAGTGGAAAAAGCTAAGGAAGTGGAAACCGCTCATGCTTCAGGGAACATCGGCAAACTCTTTAAGCTGATCCGTGCTGCTGGTCCCGGGCGACCGTCTGTCAGTGAAGCTACCAGCGAGGCAGATGGCACACTAATCTATAAGTCCAGAAGGTAGGAGCGTTGGGCGGAACACTTTGAGAGTCAATATAGCTGGCCTCTTGCTTCTACCGTGCTGCGACCACAAACTTGTGATGTAACGCCCTGGTCCGTAAATTTAGAACCACCCACTGAGACTGAGGTTTTCAACTGCATTTCGACTCTCAAACGCAATAAGGCTGCTGGTCCAGTTGATCTCATGACGGCACTTTTCAAAGAAGGTGGAAAGGTATTAGTAGAGGCAATGACTCAGTTGTTTCAACTTGTGTGAATGACAGAGACCATCCCTCCGTTCTGGAGTCACTGGATAATAGTTCCTATATTCAAGAAGGGCATCAGAGGCTCTTGTGAAAACTATAGGGGATTAGTTTGACCCCAGGCATTTCTAAGGTTCTGACATCCATTATACTTCGTCGACTCGCTGCAGTTCGTGAGGTAAACATTAGAGAAGAACAGGCAGGGTTTCGCCCTTGGCGTGGTTGTATAAATCACATTTTTACCCTCCGTCAAATTTTGGAGCAGCGTCATGTGTACCGTCGGTAAACAATCACCGTATGTCTCGACTATAAAAGTGCATTCGATTCGGTGGATCAAACTACACCATTAGAGTCGCTTAAACGCAGGGGTGTACCGACCAAGTATGTGAACATACTGTCGGCACTTTACTCCCATACTTCGGCTCAG